>CAKAKR010014504.1:2321-35487 GCA_916700685.1 Adelosebastes latens | reverse complement strand
TATATACATACATTTGCATAAAGCAAGCATATTTGTCCACTCCCATGTTGATAAGAGTATTAAATACTTGACAAATCTTCCTTTAAGGTACATTTTGAGCAGATAAAAAAATGTGTTTGTGATTAATCATGGACAATCATGCAAATAATCGCGATTAAATATTTCAATCGATTGACAGCCCTATAGTTTATTCTGGTGTTTTTGACACAGAGTGTGCCAGAGAAGTCACAGAGTGAACAAAGGCCAAAGCAAAGCAGATTTTTAATGTCCAGGTGGTCAGAAAAAAAAGAAGGTTTCAGGTTACAACCTACCCTGCAAGTAACTGTTGTAAATGTTATGTTCTAGTGTACTAACTGCATAAACATTATACTATAAAAAATATAGCAAACTGTATACAATTAGTATGAATTTGGGACACAGCATGTGTTTAGAGCTGTGGCTGTTCCTGAGTCAATGTTGCATCATTTGATGTTAATTCTTGTATTTTCCTAATGCAGGTTTGTAAACTACTCAGGACTGAAATTGTCATTCCTGTGCTTCAAGACTATCAGTCATCAGAGCTGATAAGGAAGGTGTCTGCTTTCAGAGGGGCTTCTGTTGTCTAAACAGGGATGTGTTGATCTGACAACAAACACTGAGTGGAGAGGAGGAAGGTGGGAAAGACCCAGAAACACGAGTAGATCGAGTGAAGTAATGTCAAGGAACACTCTAGTTTTTCCACTATATCTTCGTCCAATGACAGGGTTATGTTTATAGTTTGGATTTGCATGTGAAGCTCTCAATAGGAGGTTTATCTAGCTAGCTGATGAGGCTGACTCACGCGAGTCGTCTTGTCTGTTCTGCGTCCAATAGAGGCGTGCTGATTGATGTTGTGACATGCTGAGGGGTGAGTTGTAGGTTAAGGAATTTTTTCAAGCCAAGGCTCTGAGGCTGAGCTCAGTTCAGGGTGATGACAGCTGCTTGACAGTTTTTGGCTCCTCTGCTTCTTTCTCCACGCCAGGTAAAGTCTCCCCCCCACCCTCCTCCTCCTCCTCCTCCTCCTCCTCCTCTTCCTCCCTCTCTCTCGCCGCCTTCAGCCCAGCGTCTCTCACCCTGTCTCCCTCCGTCATGTTCCTGGGAGTCACGTCCCTCCTCACCCGCTCTCACCGCCCTCAGACAGTGTCAGTCACTACCTCTCTCCTGGCGCCAGATGCAGCGTCTCCGTTTCAATGGGAGCTATTTTTCCACTTGTTCTCTCAGGGCCACTTTTACATTGTCAGTGTTACTATATAAACAGAAAACAGTGATCAGGTTACAGTGCCACTCATTCAGCTCCACCTCCCACACCTGGGCTCTAATGCCCCCCCAAACTGAATACATACTAGTATTTACCTCCTGCCTAACAAGCAGCGCTTTGTTTACTCATAAACTTGTGTGAAACGTGATACTTTCTCCTGCATACTCTGAATAATTCAACTCACGAATTGTTGGAGAGCACTGCATGTATTTACAGCATTTTCTAGAAGAGTAATATGAAATTGGCAGGACTGATAATTTGGTTCTCTGTCAGACAAGATAAACCATCAGTTCCACTATGAATGTTACCATCAGGGCTGCAACTAACAATTATTTTCTATATAGATTAACTCATTTTGTGTCCACAACTGAATTTATTTCTTTTGGTGGAAGTGATTTCTGGGCTTGCCTCAGCACAAATGTGAAGACATTTTTTAAACGGCTGAAAAGTGAGTTTTTCCTATATCTAGTATTCTGGCACATGGGACTACTGTTTTTGCAATAGACGCCATTATATTTTAGGAAAAAACTGTAGTCCCATTAGCTCAAATACTAGATATAGTATGATATCTCAGAAACTACATGGAGTACAATCAAGTATTTGGTATCTATGAACTCATAACAAGTTGAATATCAAAGATATGCACACATATGTGGTGTAAAAAAATTTCATATGGAAAATATTTAATAAACACAAAGTTAGCGTTTTTCCAAATTTTTCAAAAATCCTGACTTTGACTATTAATAAAAGTGTATTTTTTCACGTGATCTAAAAATGTCAAAGTTGCACCGTTAGATATTTGCCCAAAGTATGTCCGTACTAAATTTCAAGAATTTTCCTTATCACACTAAATATAGTCTTTGGGCACAAATGGGTTAATCTGCCAATTACTTCAATTAATCAAAACACCATTTGGTTTATAAAATGTCAGAAAATAGTGAAAAATGCCTTTCACACTTTCCTGAAGCCTAATGTGTTGTCTTCACAATGATAATTTAGTCTGACTAATAGTTCAAAACTCTAATATATCCAATCAATTATCACAGAAGACAAAGAAAAGCAGCAAATCCTCAGCAGTGAGAAAGTGGAACCGTTGGATCACATAGCAGATGAAACGAAAACAAATCCTAGAATGATCTCTTTTATCATAATGCATCATTGTATGTTCTGTTGGGCCTGTTGTTGCTTATTTCGGGGTGTTTTTTTTTCTTTCTTTTTGTTGAAAAATAATTGTCTATGTGGAAATGATCACTTGATATGTAAAGTATGTCCTGAAAACGTGATCAAAAATTGGTAACAAAAAAAGCTAGAACTAGGAAACATTCGGCACATTCGCTTGAAGAAAAATATATTTAATTTAAACGAGTAATTGTTTAAATCATTGTTGATTCATTTTTTTTGTTGATCAGCTAATTGGTGAATTGTTTCAGCTCTGATTACCAAACCGCTTTTATCTCATATCAAAACTCAAGCATTAACCATTTCTGTCATGCAGTGCACACATCTCTAATTGTTTAATATCAATATTGTGAAATGCACCAACTGGGAAAAACACATGTAGTATAAAGCAAAATAAAGACATTTTAATAACAATACAGCCAGCTGAACACAGGCTGCACAGCCAGACTGCCAGTGGTTTGCTATAATTTGCAGTGGTGGAAAGTAACTAAGTACATTTACTCAAGCACTGAACTTAATTACAATTTTGAGTTACTTGTACATTTTATGCTACTTTGTACTTCACTACCTGTCAGAGGCAAATATTGTACTTTTTACTGCACTACATTTATTTATTAGCTTTAGTTACTTTGCAGATTTAGATATTAATACTAAATATACAGTATATCCTCTAATGAATTATGATATCCAGAAGTATATTAAATAATTTTACCAGCTTCAACATTAAAGTGATGAACACATTAATGCATCACTAATTATAATACAGTAATATAATACAGTATATATTATTCTGAAATGGGGCATTCTGCATAACGAGTACTTTTACTTGGTAGATTTTGATGCTAATACTTTTGTACTTTAACCTTAAGTTAATTTTGAATGCAGGACTTGTATTTGTACACTGTGGTTTTGCTACTTTTACACGTTTTTTTACTGAAGTAAAAGATCTGAATACTTGCTCCACCACTTATAATTTGAATGTGGGAAATAGAAGGAAGTATTTAATGTCACGTTGCTGCAACACGCCAATGTTTTTTTTTATTATAATGTGTAAAGAAGAATATTTTAGTCAAGTTTAAAATGACATTAATATTGTTTAAGCCCAGTCTGGGACTTTGAAACAACATAAATGTTTGAATGTATGCACACATGCCATAACAAGTTAATGGCCGATGGTGTGTTTTGTATTTCTGTTTCAGATTGTTCTGTCGCTAAGAGAAACAGTCTCCTCAGTGATATACACACTTACATACCGCTGCATCAATACCAGTTCAATATAAAATATATAATTATCCAATTGAAAAAAGGTTTTATTTCTCACTTTCTTAACATATGTTTACATCAGATAATAGTGATTTATTATTTGATGCATAGCTGCAGCACAACAGCTGTAAGAGCTGCTCAGAAACACGTTACGATGAAGTCAGTCATGATGAAGTCAGTCATGATGAATTGAATGTCATATTTGAAGACATTTTTGAACTTTAAGCTGCTGCTCATGTAGTTAGTAATGGCCTTCTTCAGTCAAGGTCAAAGTTAAAGGATCAGGATTTTATTTAACCTCTCGGCCACTGGGAAGTTTCTGTCCTCGTACTCACCTCCTTCTCTCCTTTTCTTTCTCTTTTCATTTTCCCCTCTCTGTTTTTATTAGATTATTCCTTTGTGCCTTTGCCTCTCTGTTTTTTGAAACCTTACCACTCTTGTTAATGACGGGCTGTGGGTTCAGGTTGGGGTTGCTGCGATGGGGTTGGGGCCACATTTGGTTCAGTCCTGTGCTATCCATTGAAGGTGACAGGAGGGGCTGTGACTTTGGGGGTTTTGACCCCAGATTCTTTATTTTTACTAGGAAGGGATCCAAGGATGGAGCTGTTGATGTGAATAGCTGCCCAAGGTGACTGGATCCCAATAAAGAGGCCGTCAGCCTGGCCGGGGGCCTCCTTCCCATCCCAGACACAACCTTTATAGGGCCGCTTATGAGCCTGGGCAACTATTAAACCCTGTCCAGCCTGCACTGAGGAATTTAGGGCCAGGAAACAAGGGAGTGGGGGTGGGAATGGGCAGAGGGAGGTGAAGTTGGGGTGACTGAAGGTGAAAGTTGAAAGGCATGTTCGAAGGAATCTGGTTGTTCTTTAGTCATCACCTTCAAATGTGTTACCAGGCCTGTTCCGTTCTTTTTATGTGTAAGGAACCACATTTTTAATCAGCTGGGCGTACTTGTCTCTGCGTCTCCTTTACATTGTTTGTTTTGAACGTTTTCATTAGCAGCAGTTGACTGACTTGTGGTCAGCAAATGGCGTTATACAGTTTCTTTAGCGAGACAGCGAGAAGGAACAGAGGGAGACAGCCGAGTCTCATAAACATCCCGCCTCTGTTTGTTCACATGGGGCTGGAGGTATATAGGCCGGTCTGGTTGGACAGCCTCTCAAATAAAAATGTGAGCTTCTGCATGTGCGTGCGCGCGCACAGAAACACACACACACGGACACAGATGCAAAAATTCAGATGTCAGTCAAAAAGTCAACAGAGGTATGCTGCTCCCCCACTCACCAGTAAATGGAGAAGCCAATCAAATCTCAGCTGCCAATCAGCATTTTATCAGCAGGGCCATCTGGCCATCAGCTAATTGTGTCTCTTTTAAGTTCCTGTCAATCAGCGGCCCCCTCCTTTTCTCTTAAAAATGTCTGCCTTTGAGCTTGCCTTCTGGCTCCAAGGGGTGGCCTGCATGGGGTTGGGGGGGTTGTTTGTTGACTATTCTCTCTTAATCAGTTGCTGTATTAGCTTTCATCATAGTTTCAAAGACTTTAAGATCTTACGTAAACAAGATGTTCCGATATAATAAGAGTTTCTTTTTTTTCTCTTTCTGCAGCGGTGGAGACCCAGAGCACCAGCTCAGAGGAGATGGTGCCCAGCTCTCCTTCCCCTCCTCCTCCCCCTCGCGTCTATAAGCCGTGCTTCGTGTGCCAGGACAAGTCGTCTGGTTATCACTACGGAGTGAGCTCCTGTGAGGGCTGCAAGGTAAACGAAGCCAGAGACCCGTGAGGGAGGTTTACAGGACATGTATGAAGAAGTGAACAGCTGATGTTGAACTACAGCCTGACAGATGTCAGCACTGCAGAGCTGTGATGTTTGCTGCTGTTAAGCTGCCCTCTAGTGTATCCTCACTAACACTGCACATTATTAATGTAACAGAGCAGAACACTGTGCTGTGCAGTGAACATCTGCATCTGAATTGAATAAAGCTGCTGTTTAAGTGGAGATTTAGAGCTTAAAATAAAATGATAAAATATACATTTGGAGAATATTCAACAGAGGATTTGTGTGCTTGTAGTTTATATACAGAGACTGATAAATGGATGTTCACAGTTAGGAAAGAAGCAGTGAAAGAGGACAGTTCTATGTGAGATAGCAGCCAGCCAATCTTGTGTTAGTAGGTAACTAATTTTTGAAATGCATCACCCTTGAGCATATTGCACTTTATTTTATAAGCATTTAAAAAAATAAATAATCAACTAAAAGTCTACAGCAATGTTAGCGGCTCTGTGAGGCTGAACTTAGGCACAGCAGTGCTTTGAGCTACATGCTAACAGCATGCTAACATGCTCACAATGACAATGCTGATAAAATGCAAACCGTTCCAAATCACATACTTTCTTTTTACTTTCAGTACATACTGCTGCTGCCCTTACAAAGTATGTACTGTTGGATGCAGTATGCACAAAATTGGGACAGACTACTTTAACATTGCGCCTTGAACTTTGACCCTCTTGCTCATATATCCGCTGCGCAGAGGATTGTGGGTCAGAATAGCTAGAAAAGCATGCTGGCTTGCATTCTGCAAAATGCGACCGAATGTAGTAGGACACCCTGGTATTTTTGGTGTATTGCATTTGACATACTATGTATTTGGGACATACTAAATCTTTTTCTGGCACACTAAATAGTATGGTAGTATGAGCATTTGAACGCACAGCATGTTCCCAATCTTAGTTTAGCATGCTAACATTTGCTAATTAGCTCAAAACACTTAGTTTGCCAACAGCTGAGGATGATGACAATGTTATTTGACATTTTGACCTCATGATGGCGCCAGATGAAAGATCAGAGAATCACCAAATGATTAGGATACATTGTCTGGGAATCCTGAATATCTGTAAAAAAAAAAATAATCAGGGCAATTCGTCCAATATTTATTGAGATATTTCAGTCTGGACTGAAGCAGTGGGACATTACAACAGACTGACATTACCATCCTTAGAGTCATGGCGCTATCATGACTAAAAAACTGTTTCTGAGCTCTCATTGAGAGCATTGTTTCCTGTCATGAAGCAGTTTATAAGACATTTTCTTTTATCGGTTTCAGGGTTTCTTTCGGCGCAGCATCCAAAAGAACATGGTGTATACCTGCCACCGAGACAAGAACTGCCAGATCAACAAAGTGACCCGCAACCGCTGCCAGTACTGTCGGCTGCAGAAGTGCTTTGAGGTTGGCATGTCCAAAGAGGGTGAGAAGAAAATATCAATCAGTTCGTAATAAGATAATACTTTATTATAACTATCAAGAAAAACTAAAGGGGAGAAAGGGCTTTTTAAGTATTTTACCTGTGTTTCCTTGTAGCGGTGCGTAACGACAGGAACAAAAAGAAGAAGGATGTAAAGGAGGAGGTGGTGCTGCCGGAGAACTATGAGCTGAGTGGAGAACTGGAGGAGCTGGTTAACAAAGTCAGCAAAGCTCACCAAGAGACCTTTCCATCTCTGTGCCAACTAGGAAAATACCACACAGTGAGTTGTTTTTCAATGCATAATCACATCCACCCCTAAACACTCGCACTCCACTCAAGCATTGGCTCACCGCTTTGCCAAGAAGGACAAACACTGTATGGACTCTGCACAGCCACACAGACAAAAGTGTCCCTCTTTCTCTCTCTCAGAACTCAAGTGCTGACCACAGAGTACAGCTGGACTTGGGCCTGTGGGATAAGTTCAGTGAGCTGTCCACTAAGTGCATTATAAAGATTGTGGAGTTTGCCAAGCGGCTACCAGGCTTCACTACGCTCACCATCGCTGACCAGATCACCCTCCTCAAATCTGCATGTCTGGACATCCTGGTACCAACCACATGCTCCTATTACTCTTCCTTTTTAACCAACTCCCCTCCACCCCTTCCACCTCCCTAACGCTTCCTCATTTGTCACGCTGCTTAACTTGTCGATGATTCTGAACAGCTGCCATTAATGTTTTTGGACTGAATGCCATCTTCATTTTACTAACTGTCCACTTTCTTCGTTTCTTAGATGCTCAGGATATGCACTCGCTACACCCCAGAACAGGACACAATGACCTTCTCAGATGGTCTGACTCTCAACAGGACCCAAATGCATAACGCTGGCTTCGGCCCACTCACAGACCTGGTGTTTGCCTTTGCTGGCCAGCTGCTGCCTTTGGAGATGGACGACACAGAGACGGGCCTACTCAGTGCCATCTGCCTCATCTGCGGAGGTAAGGATGTGCGACTAGCGTGCTATCATTAGCATACAGCAGTGGTTCCCAACCTGGGGTCCAGCCCTCCTTTAGGGGGGTACGCCACGATTTGTCTGCTCTGAGGTTGTCAAAATTAGATTTGCACATGTATAACTAAGATCATAATAACACACTTGCTGTACAATTTATACAAAAGTCTGTATATAAAACTATTGGTAACACTTTATTTTACAGGTCCACAAATTTCATGGTAATTAGGTGATAATTAGCAAGTGCTAAAATAGCATATATATAGCAAGTGCTAAAATAGCATATAATCATTAAAATAGGGCCCTTATAGGCTTGAGAAGCGACTGTGCGCTGCTCTTCATCGGAGGTGGAAAACCAAAACTAATAGAAGACACTTCCGATCAGGCACAAATCTCACCATTGGGTGACTTATTGTCTACACAAATGTAACCTGGTTTAGGGAGTTTTTTAAGAAATTTCAAATAAGTTATTTGCTAATTATTATCTATTTAACAGCAGACATGTGTTGACTTTGTATTCTTTTCCTGGAAATGTATTAAATAAATTACCAGCTATTTATTACTGCTTATTGGGAAATAACGGAATATAATTATTAAATAATGTTTATAATGAATTAATTTTCGATACATTTTGAGGTAAATATTGGTGTTATTTGGCAGTAATTCCAAAGAAATTTCAAATAGGTTACTTGCTAATTATCACCTACTTACCATGACATTTGCGGAACTGTAAAATGAAGTGTTACCAAACTATTTAAAAAGATTCATCCATTAGACTGTGCAGATCCATTTTATCTGCACAGTTGCCGATAAAGATCAGGCTACACTAATATTATTAGTATTATTAGTATTATTAGTATTATTAGTATTATTAGTATTATTAGTACGATTGGTAGAATTAGATCCCAGTGGTGGCTGCGTAGGATTGTTTCCAACTCCTGTGATCCAAACATTTCCAATAACTCCAGAGCGTTGTAAAGTCCAAAAGTCCAAATGTATTAGAAAAAAGTAATCATTTCCAAAATTCACAACATGTTTTTATCTAATGAAATATTCTGCTTCAATCCATATTTGTTGGCGTTTAGCTGACCAGTTATATTCATTGAAGAAAGGGAAAATAGGTTGAGAACCACTGGCATACAGCCTTTAAAAATGAACTTTGACTCATTGTTTTGCATTTCCTCACTATCGTTTTGCCAGCTGTTATACAGTTTCTTCACATTTGTCTCCTTCTGTCTTTGTTTCAGACCGTATGGATCTGGAGGAGCCACAGAAGGTAGACAAGCTGCAGGAGCCGTTGCTCGAGGCTCTGAAGATCTACACCCGCCGCAGACGCCCAAACAAGCCTCATATGTTTCCCCGCATGCTGATGAAAGTCACAGACCTCCGAGGAATCAGCACTAAAGGTCAGCTGAGGTTTTACGTACCAATACCACAGATTAGAAGTAGGGCTGGGTAACAAACCTACCAAAATGTGTCCACAGTACTGAGGAACTGTAAAGTACTGAAAGTTAAGATAAGATAAGATATACTTTATTGTCCAGCAGGGAAATTTGTCTCGGGCTCCAAGCCACTGCATCACATACCAAAGTCACAATGTACATACACACATAGAACATAGATCATACATAAGCTCATGCATGAACATGCTTGAATTTACATGTTGAGTGTGAGACAGTAGTTTCAAATACTAAAACCAGGTATAATCATACCAGATAATAAATAATCAAGTCACATTATATTAGTTCTCAATAAAATCATATAATATAATATTAAAAGTTGGCACAGATTTTTTACATTTTTGCCATTTTCAGACAAAGTTCTGGTACGTCTACTTGTGTCAAGACTTTAACACAGTTTTATTATCAGTATCCAAACTCAATTATCGTATTTGCACTAGTGTCAACAAATTTCAACCAATGCCCAGCCTTATTTAGAAGATGGCTAGTTGTAAATAATAAAGCAAATGAGTTTCATTCCAAAATAAAAACATAGAACATTTTTTAAAAATAGTTAATTGTTGAGAAATTGAAATTATTTAATATTATTTTATTGTATAAGTTATGCACACAAAATAGTTCTGTCTGAGAAAATATACCATCATCTGCATGTAAGAGCACAAAGAGGCATTGTTTTCATTAAATGGGAAGAAACCAATCAGTTAGTGATTTGAAAAGTGAAACATGGACGTTGTGTGAGAGGTAGGGCTGGGAATCCCAGTACCAAGTAGTAACGAAACTTCTCCAGTCAGACGATACCTGCAATCCATTCTTTTTGTGCCCAGATCTAGAAAAAATCACTATTTGTATGGTTTTGCTCGCAGCGAATCATCGCAACCGTTCTTCGATTTAATGTGATGTATGATTGGCCCGCTACCGCAGCAGCTACAGCCCATACAGCCAGGATTGCCTGCCTGCACTCGGCTCTGAACACGGACATGTCTGAGCTGGCAGCTAGAAGCTAACGGTGCTAACAGCGCTAACACAGCAACAGTGCTGAGAGAGCTAACAGTTTTAACCTGGAGGGGAACCGGAGGGTGGGCATTACGCTTCCGCGACATCGCGATCCCGCCACCGTAGGTCATTACCGTGAGCGCTGTGCAGTGCAGTGGCGATTAGGTAACCAGTGGGACACACACACAGCTTCCATTCACATGATGGGTATCGAATGAAGTACTCTATTGGTATCGGTTTCATTTTAAGGGTCATTTTTTAGACGATACCCAGCCCTAGTGAGAGGCTTTCTCCTGTCCTTTTTTATACACTACCCATTAAATAAATATTTGTGTGTGTGTGTCTTTGCCTCTAGGTGCAGAAAGAGCCATCACACTGAAGACGGAGATCCCGGGCCCCATGCCTCCACTGATCAGGGAGATGCTGGAGAACCCCGAGGCCTTTGAGGACAGCAGCGACTCAGGGGACAGCGCCGCAGCCGCTCCCCCTGACATTCAAGCCATCAAACAAGAGGAGAAGGCCACGGACGAGTCGGCCGTTGAGGAGGAAGAGGAGGAGGAAGAGGACGACTACTGGGACGAGGAAAAAGAGCGAGGGGCGGACAGTGACGGGGAGCCGTCGGGGGAGGCGGCAGCGGGCGTGCAAAAGAAAGGCGTGACTGGGAAAACACAGTGAGAGAGACACGATGATGCTGCTTCCGCCTCCAGATCACTGAGCCCTCGCCCAGCAATATCTCCTCCCAGAAACCTCACAGAATTAGGCTCTTATACAACTACGGTGTTGCATACAGCACATATTTACATATACTGTACATGTTGACTGAAAGGAAAATGTGTTAAATTCAACATAGGAAGCAACGAGTGGGAGAAGCGAAAGCACTAAATGTCAGTGGGCTGAGGAGCGCGCCATGAAAAATCACTGTGCCAAAATGAGACTGTCTAAAAGATATTTCAAAAGTGTTTCGTCCACCCAAAGAGGAACGAGAGGTGGTGGACAGAAGAGAATGCACTCCTCCGCTATCTATAAGGGCTATGCTTTATATATAATTGATGGTAAAAGTACATTGCAACAACAGAACTCTATGTGGTGTCCATTCGCCGCAAACGTCTTCTCAGAATTCCTTTTATTACGATTCAGAGATATGCGACTTATTTTTTTATTGTATGGTTTTTCTAAGCATGTACACATTTCTGTTCTGTCTCTGTGTTGCTTATTTTGGTATATTTTTTTCACTCAGTCCTGCTCACATTTGACTGGACATATGTGATTTTTCTTCTTTAATTTTATGCATTTCTGCGTGATTGGACACAGTGAAAAGCAATAGCAAAGATAGTAAAGAGAGCAATAGCAAAGAGAGAGCAGGACTCAAACTCACAATATGACAAGCACGTGGTATGAAAATCTCTGATGGGTAAAACTAGAGGATGAAAGGAAGACTGTAATTTCAGATCTGGTGCTTGTGATGCAAATAAGACTAAAACAAATAATGCAAAACAAATGCAGCACCACCTCTCGACAAAAATACACACTCATTTTTAAAAGACTAAAGAATCTGCAGGGTAGATTTAATGTCATCACACAATCTCAGGTTGATTCTGTCGGGGCCACGTTTCACCTGTCAATACAGTATTTTCTCAGAAATGCTCTGACATAACGCCCCCAACAAAAAAAATCTTCTTACACCAAGGAGTAGTGATTATTAAAAATTGACATTTTTGACCATGCTGTACATGTGCATGCCCTTAGTACAGCAACGTAAGCCATAATATTTTAATTTTGTAAGAGTGAGCAAAGAATGGACATAACCCATAACAGCAGTTTACTTCACAGAAAACCTCAGGTGTGTATGTGTGTGTGCATGAGTGTGTAACTGAGAGCATTTACCAATACACAGAGATGTGATGTTACCGTCATTACTGCCATAATCCAGTGAGCATTTATGCTGAATTATTCGTATCTTTAAAAAACGCACATAAAATAGTGTTTGTAGCAAAAAACGTTTAAAAATTCACTCACCCAAAGACGTGTGTTGGACAGTAGGACATTGATGCCGATGCAAGCTGACCAAGAATCACATGATCCGTTAACTGAGGTTGCAACCGTCCAACATAATTAACAACAAAAACAAAAGCTTTACATTGGGTGACCCCGTCTGCTGAAGCAAAGGACGATAGTTTCAAATAATGTGTGTGCTGTATCTAATGAGTGATGCAATACATGGATTTTGTAAAATAAATACTTATAATTTGTTTTTCATTGAGACTATAAAGCTTTTTTTTCTACGCAAGATGTATAAAAATGTCATTACCTGTAATGAAAGACAATGTGAGTCTCCGTAATAGTTGTAAGGGAAAAGATTCTCCATCAGCGTGTTCAGTCCTTCATGTACAGCTGCAACGTACTTTTGATGTTGATATGAGGGATAAAAAGATGAAGCTAGTGTATCTGAAAAAAGGACTGCATGTTTATGTTAATCATATATGGAGACACTCCCTGAATGGAGCAGAGAGAGAGAAGATGTAGAGAATATAAGCAGGAAACAGATCCTACATGAAACACACCAGGAGCTTCGGAGAAGTGACCATGTATACAAGTTAGATATCGTCTTTAGCACCAGATGTAAAGCCATCAAGTACACAGAAGTTGATTCAAGTATTAAATGATCAACACCGATGCCATAATGATGTTTTTAGACTGTTAAATTGTCATTTGTTATATTATAGGATGAACATCGCAATCATATGACTGAGGTCAAAAGATAAGAGTTATCGTCAGTGTTTATCTTCATCCTGTTTCTCTTCATCTGTCACACACAGAGACGCACAGTCAATATTTTGCACATCGTCAGCCAATTCTACATACTATGTTTTTTTATTATTTAATTATCACATAACCACGATATTTCATAATAACAAGTTTTCCTGTTTTTTCTTCTTCATCTTTTTCTTAAGCTATTTTCTTGAATTTGAGCTGGTGCAATAATAAGCCATGGAAGAGGTCACAAAGGCCTCAGCTCTATATGTAAGCATGTAAGAAAAATAAAAAAAAGACCAAAGATATTACATTACATTTGGACAAAAACAAACAAAACATTACTTAATACAACTTCTATTAAGGTCATTGATGTGAAATATATTCACTTTGTATTGTGTGATAAAGGAAACGTCATGAATCTCAAATGATTTTTGAAGCTGGAACCATCTTATCTCTGTTACATCTTGTTGTTTTTTAACTGATGTCTTTTTATAAACACAATCTTTATAGTGTGCAAATAACTTGTGTTCATGTTCAGGGATTCAGACACCTCATTATTTCAATTGGACTTATACCAAACTAACTGACACACACACACACACACACACACACACGGAAAAACAAAGACTGGGCTGATCTGTTCTTGTTTTTACATTTTGATTTTTGCTTATTTGTTGCTTGTTGTTTGCTTATTTGTTATTTGTCTTTCTTGTATTTTGATAAAGGCGCTTTTTGTTCTCAGACCATTCAGCGTCCACTTGTCGTCTTCTTTGCCATCACTTTACACACCTTTACACGGAAAGAATGGAAACTTACAAAATACAGACTGCCATCAACATTTATTTATCATCACATTTTATTAAAGAGACCAACAGATCAATAAATAAAAGTATCATAAATTAACTTTCATGCTCGTCCAACCTGACGCTGTGCTCCACGAGCTGCAACAGTACATTTCACACTTGCCTGTAACACACACACACACACACCCACACTTTTGACACGGTTTCAGGATTCATACTCACATGCAGAGGTTATGGGTTGATATGCCACCAAAACAAGATGTATTAAATCCAAGTTATTCATGGCATCAACGACACTTTTCTCAAAAGTATTGCAAGATTTAATCAGCTAAAAAAACTAGAAATCTAAGGATTACAAATTGAGTCTAAAATAAACTGAAAGATATTTTTAGACAATTGGTGTCTGCATATGAAAGTATAAAGAGTTTTATTAATCCTTAAACAGTAATAAAAACATTAGCCATACTAGTAAACAACATTCTGGACACTTAAGACTTACATTTTGTGTTTTACACAATTTGTGCCATGAGATAAAAGCTCTGCACTCTAAATATGACCTTCATGAAGGTCATTTCTACATGAACAGCTACAAAACAACAGTAGAATAATCCCAACGGTTTTCTTAGGACCCCCATGAACTTGCATCGCAGTGGTAAACAAGCAACTTGCTGTCCATCTTTCTTTTTGTTACCACATGGGGGAGTCGGCCAGCTCACTGCAGAGACACAGAGGATTGAAAGATTTACAGAAGGATACAAATAAATAAATAGACAACACTCCTGTTGATCTCCTGCTTGAAAAACATGGCTGCTATTTTTACTCTTATTATTATCATATCATTTACACTTTTATTTTTACTCTCTAGTGCTCTCTGTGACTCGTCCCACGAGAAAAGAAAGTGCCCAGTAAGTGGAAGGACAGCTTTTCTAAACCAGTCTGCCAGGGAGGAGAGTGCGAATGAAGTCATCACATGATATTTTAGGAGAGGTGATTCCAGTCAAGGCGGAGGGAAACAGGGTGTGTACTGTGTGGCTGGTAGAAAGCCAGAATTGTCACCTCAGGACGGGGTCGACGAGTTCTTTAAGGATCAGCTGCTTCCCTTCACCAGCTTGGGGCTCACAGTGCTGACGTGTCACATCCTGAGTGGTCACACAGAAGCAGAGATGGACTCAAGATTTATCTGTCGTTTCGTAATATACGCACCTAAAATATTTGTGTGAGAAACAATTATGTGGATCAATGTTTGTATTTTTTTAATCTAATGTTTAATTAATTTGATTAGCATCTAAATATCTAGTTCTTAGATGTATATTATTATCTTCAAATATAATCTCAATCACATTTCAAAATAAAGTGCTGCAATTATTATTTTACTGCTGTGGATTTGTAAAACAAGGCATCATTACACACCGATAAGAAAGCTCATAACTCATCTCATTTGAGCATTTACATGTAATTTTTTTCATTTTGTAACAAGACTGTTGGTGACAAGGTAGAAAAACTGACTATCTGCAACCCTGATCTGTAGTTCATTCTTGGATCCATCGTTTGGATGTCTTAAAGTATCCTGCTTTAACGAGGATATAGACTTTACATGCTTTCTGTAAAATAAGTAAAAAATAAATATTTGTTCTTTTCTCTGTATAGGCTCTCATGTTTGTCTTACAGCCTATGTTAAAACCTAGGAATACTTTTCATTGGAGATGTATAGAAAAAACTTTTTTCTGTGTTATTTCTTCATAATATTTTATTGTTAGTATTATGTTGATCATGTGATTGCCTACGAATGGTAGTCAATACCATATAGGTGAGGCCACATTCGCTTTGTCGGTTTGTTTTAAGCCCTGACGAAGACTTAGTGGTCGAAACATGCTGGCTTTTTTTTTTTACAATTTACCCACTATAATAAAGGCTTTTTTAAATACATTTCCTTCCTCTTTTGCCACTTGTTTTAATATTTTAGAGTGCCTGGATCACCTTCCTGTCTATCCTGATCTATATTAAATCTCAGACTTGAATGTCAACTCTGTGAGACCAGGAGAGGGTGGAGAGATTCACCTATCAGTGCACAGGGGAGGAGTTTAGAGAAGGGGAGGTTATATAAAGACTGGGTGTGGTCTGTTCAAACCTTTTGTCCAACACCATGCTGCCACACCAGTAAGTTTGTTTGATATGACTTATATCCTTTGAGTTATGTCCCCATGCATCCTGATTTAATGTGTGTATCTGACTTCCTAACAGATCATGTTGTTTTGGAGCTGTGTGATATAATTTACTTACCTGTGAGATAAAGTCAAAACCAGGAAGTAACGCAAACTGTTTAAATTAGAGAAAGAAGAGAAAGATGTCGTATATTTTGTTATCTGCTGATTATGTTTGCTGTAATTAGGATGCTGATGAAGAAACTTAAAGGCAGGGTCGGTGACCTTGAGAAACGAGCAAGAGTACACTAGAATTTAAAAAAATGATCCAACTGAAAAACCGAACCCAGTGTTGCCAACTCTTTTCCAATGAAAGTAACTAGCAGCACTAGCTCCAAAAGGCCCTAAATCTAGAGAGAAAGTCACCAAGTCTCCTTCCAAAGCCACTTCCCCCAAAATGATCATTATGAACATAAACATATAATGAACGTTAATAACGAACATGGCTATTGTTAGTACTCACAGCTGTCAAGCTAGCAGCTTGTGGAAGACTCCGGTGATAAGTGCATATAGGCAGGTAGACAGACAGGTAGCCCGCTCAATAATGAAATGATTGAACAGGTTTATTACAGTCCTGCGACTGTCACAGATACTGGAATATTTTCTTTTTTTTGTCAAAGCATTTGATTTATTAATTGCTGTCAAGGTGTAATGACAATTTCAACTAATATAACAAAAAAGTTTCTAAAATCTTGTACCCTACCTTTTAAAGGATTCCTTTAAGAGTTATGTACTTTTTATTTATTATTCTTAGTTACGGTATGCACGGCAATATATTGATTTATGCTTATTTATTGTACAGAAATAAATCATCTATTCCCCTCACTCAATAAATGGTTAAATGTCTCTTCCTTGTGTTTAATGTGCTAGGGCTGTCACGATATTCACTACATGATTATCATGGCGACAAGAATTATAGATAACAATATCTATAGAAAATATATCAGTCAAATTCATTGTAACTTTGTTTATTGTGCGTTTTGTCTCTTTTTTGGCAAATTAATTACACTTAAAATACGAGTGTAGGGAGGTGGAGAGAGAGATTCTCTAACCAACTGTACAAAAGCATTATTTAAGAGGCGCTGGATTATTTACACAATATCACATGTATTATAAACATGATAATATTGAATTTTTTAAATATCATTGATATTGTCAATACCGGGCAACATTATACTCTGTATTCAGACAATAATAATCTGATTTACATCACATGTCAAATTCAGATTATATGTATTTTTATTCAGTAGTCTAAAACTCTGATCTTTGACCTAAAGCATGCTGATTGTGGATATTGTGAAACAAACTATGGTCAAATAATCAAGTCAATAATAGATTATTTTGAGAGATAAGGAAAAAACATTTTTGTATTCACAGAAGTTAAAAATGTGATGTTTTTTATCCAGTAAGATGTTGGCTGAGGAATAATAATAACCGTCTGAGCTTCACCACTTTGGTGTTTCGGGTTATAAAGTCTTTGTTCTACGTTTCATCTTTTAAACGTGACCCAGTTAGAATAAACACTTTGTCATGACTTCTTTCTACCAGTCAGCATTAAACCTCCGTGTTCAACAATGCAACTGGAGCAAATACTCACAGGACGAGGGGAAACTAGTCAAATATTTGCCCAGTCAGGTGTGTTGGCTCTGATGCAGGTGGTGTGAAACTCTGTTTGGTTTATGTGTGAATAGGATGGCTCACCTGTGTGTCAGAGGCTGGTGTGTCCTCTTTGCTTTGGATGTGAGTTTCAGCAGTGAGGAGCTCAGCTCTGTCGGGCCGTTCCAAGTGAGAAGACAGGGAGAGAGGCAAACAGATTGATCCGGGGGAAGCATCCTCTTCATCCTCAGAGGAAGAGCCAGGAGCTGTTTAAAATCAGTGTAGAGTCTTTGTTTGGTACTCGTTACAGTGCAGTGAAATGGCAGTACTGCTGTGTACAAAGAGACGTCATTACTCACAGTTGCATTTGTGAATTTCCCCATTTGATTTAGTTTCTGGCTCAGACCCCAACCTCTGCTCTAACTGATGGATGTAGTTCAGCAGGTCCTGAGTGTCCAGTTTCAAACCCACACATTTGAAGAGGAGGAAGAAGACAAGAAATAAGAACTCAATTAAGTAAATTGGTATTGAAATAGATTTTTTTTAACTGTGCTACATGTTGACTGTAAATGGTGGTGGAAGACATACAAAATTGTAATACCACAATGTAGGAATACTCCATTACAAGTAAAAAAGTATTCACATCAAAATATACAGTACTTAAAGTAGCAAAAGTAGTAATTATGCTAGCTATATGTTGATTGTATTTTGTATTATTAATCTGGATTTGCAAAGTAACTAAATCATCAAATAAATGTAGTGGAGTAAAAAGTACAATATCTCTCTCTGAAATGTAACGATGAAAAGTAGCAGTAAATGAAAATACTTAAGTACCTTAACATTGTACTTGAGTAAAGGTACCTGGTTACTTTCTCGCCACTAATATGAGCTTGAAAACTGTAAACGTCTGATTGATTATTTATTTGACGAGGCCGCACTGAGTCAGTGCACCTTTATGATAATCACATGCAGTTTGGGGCAAGTCATAGTCAAGTCAGCACACTGGCACACTAACAGCTGTTGTTGCCTGTTGGGCTTGAGTTTACCATGTTATGATTTGAGCTTATTTTTTATGCTAAATGCAGTACCTGTGAGGGTTTCTGGACAATATTTGTCATTGTTTTGTGTTAATCGATTTCCAATAATAAATATATATACGCATTTGCATTAAGCAGCATATTTGCCCACTCCCATGTTGATAAGAGTATTAAATACTTGATAAATCTCCCTTTAAGGTACATTTTGAACAGGTAAAAAATGTGCGATTAATCACGATTAACTATGGACAATCATGCGATTAATCGCAATTAAATATTTTAATCAATTGACAGCCCTAAAAGTGATATAAGATGGATATGTGGTCTGGTGTTGGATCCTTGCCTGTTTGTCCTCCTGCTGCTCCTCTCTCTCTTTCTGGGCTTTCCTCACACTGGCCTTCAGCTCCTGGAGTTCTCTCTTGGCATCACTCAGCAGCACCTGCAGGGGGCAGCAGCATTAAGATCATCTGAACACTCACATATCTGACCTGGCTTGTCCTCTTTCCTGCTGTTGTTGATCGCATGGCAGTGAGGAGAAATGTTTACTCGCTGTTCATGGAAGCTTGTCTATTTGTGCCTGCATGCGAGTAATGAAAGAGCTACGCTGAACTCTTGCATCGTTCTACAGTTTCCAAAATGTAATCTGAGCAACTGATGATGCAGATTTGTGGCACATGAGCAGTTATATTTAGAGCTGAACGTGTTTGTGTGTTGAATAATAGTGACTGCGATGCACTTTAACCCCCTGAGATCCGCCGATCCCGACCGACTTCACTGTCTTTCAGTAGCAGGTTCAGTTTTAGAGCTAGAGAGAAGGTACTGATGTTACATGAAACTAGAAAACCAAAGGAATCCATTGACACCATGTCATGTTAGCTTGTTGGGAAGGAGGCTCAATAACACTCCAAAGTTAAGATACATTTTGGTGAGGAAAAACTCGCATGGCCATTTTCACAGTCCTTTGACCTCTGACCTTAAGATATGTGAATGAAAACTCTTGTGGGTTCAATGAGCCAAATTTTTTAAAATTTGACCTCACTGTATAAAATGACCTGTGGTGACCTCTAGGATAATCGCAGCCTCATGAAACTTAACAGCCACAAACTAGAGACCTAGAGCATTCAGAGGATGGATGGCTTTTCTAGCTAGATTGACAAATAAGGTGCTCTCACATCCAATCACAGAAAAATGTAATTCTCCAAATGTCAAGTTTTTGATACCAAATAACAGCATGACTTTTTCTATGGTGTTCTTCAAGGTCTTGGTGTCTTAATGTGGTATTTTGGAGGGATTATTGATAATTTTTATCAATTCTCAAGTGGACAAAAATGTTAAATTTAGCACCAAATCTGTGTAACAAATGGAATCAACCTGAAATTTGCTTCAATAACTTATTAGACATAATAGATCATGGGAATGACCATCATATACTTATATCATAATGTTCTAAGCTCTTATAGACTCCCACAATTTATTTATATTCATTCATTCATGTTTATTTCTGATTGACTACAACAGCTTGACACAAAGTGCTGAGCTGCATCTCAAATTAATCTTCAGGTTCCCAGCTTTCAGATGATATACACCACTTCTATGTGACATCTACTGTTGACCTGCTATCTCCCCCTAAAAAAAACCTGTACCCCCCTAAAAGAGACAAAAACGGGTCTATTGTGGGTCTCAGAGGGTTAATTTACTTACTCGATTGCAATCTCTCTCTTGCCCGAGCTTTGCTTCGAGTTTCTCCCTCTCCATCCTCTCCTCCTGGAACCATTCCTCCTTCCTCTGCACCTCCCAGCTCAGATCTTGTAATTTCTTTGCATCTGTCTGCATTTAAAAAAAAAAAAAGCAAGTTTAACAGCAAAGTCAGGTTGACATATACTGTAGGTGTGTATGTGCTTTTCTGTATCCTCACTTCTGCTGCATGTTTGTAAGCCTCTCTCTCTAGAGCCCAGTTGGCCCGCTCCTCCCTGAGGACCAGGTTCTCCTCTGACAGTAGCAGGGTGAGCTGGGCCACCTGCAGCCGGGCTTGATGCAGCTCGGTCTGGGTGTGACCCTGACGGGTGCCTAGATCTCTCAGCTCCCTACGCAGACTCTCGGCTACATGCTCACTGGCGTCCAGACGCTCCTGCAGCCCTCGTACCTCCACCAGAGAAGTTTCGTTCTCCACCTGCACAGAGACGAGAGGGAACAGGGAGTTGAAAACAAGTTCTACTTGGCAAGATGACACCTAACAATTTAAATCTGGCCTGGTTCCAGTTAGTCTTGTGTGGCAGAGCTGCCTGTCCTCTTTTCCCCTCTCTGACGAAGCTGTGTTCAAGACCCACCAACCAATTACCTGCAGACACTTTCTCTTTTCCTCATCGTGTTTCATTTGACTGGATGTTTTCTTCACTCTCTCCTTCAGCCTGTGGGACAAAATGTTAGTTGTAGGCCCAAAGAAATAAATATACTAAGACAAATGTTTAAGCTAGCATATGTCCAGTGGTGGAATGCAACATACATACATTTACTCAAGTACTTAAGTACAATTTTGAGGTACTTGTACTTTATTTGAGTATTTCCATTTTATGCCAGGCCTACTTTATACCCCAGTACATATCAGAAGCAAATACTGTACCGTTTACTCCACTACTTTTATTTGATAGCTTTAGTCATTAGTTACTTTGCAGATTCAGATTATTAATACAAAATAGTAATCAACTAATAAATGATGATATATTACTATAGATTAAGCTATCCAGCAATATAGACAATCATTGAAATAAGTTCCACCTTTACCAGCTGCAACATTAAAGTAATTAACATAACATTACATTAATTAATCCATAATTATAACCCAATACTATAATATAAATTTTTCTGAAATGAACCATTCTGCATAATGACTACTTTAACTTCTGATACTTGAAGTATATTTTGGCGGTAATACTTATATGTAAGTAAGATTTTGAATGCAGGACTTTCACTTGTAACAGAGTAATTCTACACTGTGGTATTACTACTTTTACTTAAACCTGCAGTAGGCAGAACGTTTTTGGCATCATTGTGCAAAAATTCCATAATAACCTTTCAGCATATTGTAATTCAAGTGTTCTGAGAGAAAACTGGACTTTTGCACCTCCTCAAGTTTCTTCCACCACTGCATATGTCTCAAACACTTGCCTTTCCAGCTCCACGTTTTCGTCTTTCTCCCTGTCATTCAGGACCTTGATGTCCTCCTCCAGGTCTCTGATTCGCTGCTGACTCTCATCTTTTTCAGCCATGAGTTTACTCAGTTCAGAGGTCAGATTTTCCTGACTATATTTCACATTCTTTCAATGTTGTGGAGAGAAGAAAAAATTATTACACATTATTTTTCCTTGTGTGTATTTTTAATCAAAAACCTATAGTTATTAATGAAATTCAGAACTTTGGAGGTAAAAATGAGATGGCTCCCCCAAGAAATGTGGTGGCCTGAGCTGTCTGTACCTTTTGTTTTCCCTCCATCTTCTTCAACATGTCACTGTTGTGTCTCAGGTTGTCTCTGAACTCTGAGATCTCCTCCTTCATTGCTTCTCTTTCACGTTCCCACTCCTCCCTTGCTTTTCTGCTGTTCTCTTTCTCATTCTCCATCTCCTCTTTTGCCTCGTCAAGAGTCTGCTGTATATCCGCTTGTTTTTTCCAGCTTTCCTCCAGCCGACTCTGTTCACAACATGGGGGGGAGAGAGACGGGGAGATTCAAACATTTTAACATGAAAGGGATAAATTGTCATGTTACTGGTTCTGGTACACAGTAGTTGCACCAAAGGGCCGTGCTCTTATTATTACTATAAAGGGAAGAGTAGCTTATCAGGAATGTTTGAATGCAATAGTGCAGTTTTTTATTATTTCCACCTGCAGCAGCTGAGCCCTGGGGATGACCAGGAGCAGCTCCTCCTCTCCGTCCTCCTCCTCTTGTTCCTCCTTCAGAGTCTCCAGCTCCTCCAGCGGCTTGGGAGCACGGAAAGTGAAGGTGCGACTATGGGCACACACCTTTCCCATCTTATCCACATATATAAACTGATACTCTGCAGCACTGGGGCGGGGCAGGTAGGATGCTGTATCAAGTAGATATATAATGTATATTAGATGTATATTATTATTATTATTATATAATAAGAAATATATTTAGTTATTAATTACAAAAAAAGTTGTTTGTCTTGGTTATTTTACCAAGTATTACAGAATAAAAAATGTGAATAGTGGAGCACAACTAACTCTTAATTAGCTCTCAATACTACGTTTACATGCACACTAATATTCCACTATTATTCCGAATATATTCTGAGTTTGATACGAGTCATGTAAATAGCATATTCCGTTTGGATATTCTGAATTAGGCTTTATTCTGAATGGAACATTTTCCAATTAAGACGTGGAATATGACGATAATATTCCGGTTTTAGGAGCATTTTTTGGACATGTATACAGCCCCAAATTGTGGAAAAACTTGCAAAAACTCTCACGAGACTCGCTGCCTGACGATTTATCCTAAACTTAACTATTCGAGGTCAATGACCAACCTTAACTACTCGAGGTCAATGACCAACCTTAACTATTCGAGATCAATGCCTAACCTCAACCATTCGAGGTCAATGCCTAATCTTAACTATTCGAGATTAATGCCTAACCTTAACTAGTCGAGATCAATGCCTAACCTTAACTATTCAAGATCAATGCCTAACCTTAACTATTCGAGATCAATGCCTAACCTTAACTAGTTGAGATCAATGCCTAACATTAACTATTCAAGATTAATGCCTAACCTTAACTAGTTGAGATCAATGCCTCACATTAACTATTCAAGATTAATGCCTAACCTTAACTAGTTGAGATCAATGCCTAACATTAACTATTCAAGATTAATGCCTAACCTTAACTAGTTGAGATCAATGCCTAACATTAACTATTCAAGATTAATGCCTAACCTTAACTATTCGAGATCAATGCCTAATCTTAACTAGTCGAGATCAATGCCTAACCTTAACCATTCGAGGTCGGATCCTAACCTTAACCATCTCGCGAGAGTTTGGCAATTTGTGCTTTACCTTCTAGATACAACCTTCATTGTACACAAACCAACTAGCCGATAGTTTGCAGAGATACATGCCGGAAAGAAAAGCCCACATTTCTGGTCGGAACACAGCTGCTTTTAAACATGATGAAAGACTTGGATATCAACAGGTTTTTGCATATACCCCGACCTTTTCAAGAAGGTGGTTGAAGGAATGAAATTAATTTCTCTATAAGTCGGCATTGACAGCGGTGTTTTTGATGTATTAAACATCTTTTGTTCCAAGAAACTGCACCTTATTAACTTAACAGCAGACCTCCAGAGGTCAAACTAGCTGCTGTGATGTGGCAGTATACTTCAGGTTGTGTCAGTACACTGTGACATCACTACCGGGTGTGGTTACAGGTACGACAGAGCACACGTCTGACCACACCGAACCATCAGTAATGCAGTGTGTGGACTATTGAATTATGTTTTTAAATGTTTGGATGAATTCTTACCCTGGAAAAGTGCACAGCAGTTGACACTGGTACCCTCAGTGTAGCCTTCAGGAACAAGAACCCATGTATATGTGTGATACTGTTTGACTGAAGAACAGCCCACCTGTGACATGATAACAAACACATTTTAGACCACAAAAACATACAGATGTGCCTCCCCACCACGACCCCGTGACACAGAACTTATTTTGCTAAAATGTTTTCTCTTTCAGTGTGGGAGGAATGGTGCTAAAGTGGGTGAATTTACCTCGAAAATCCCTATCCAGTCACTGCTGCTCCACTGATGGTCAGAGGTCAGACTGTAGTGGCACTCCACTCTGGTTTGGGGGAAGTACAGTTGCCCCACATTACGAAACACCACCGAGGCCTGTTTATCCATGGTAATAGGAAGCTGCGCTCTTTAGGAAGAAAACAGACATGGTGGATCCAGGGAAATGAGCTCCAGTTTCAGTCTGGAGGAGAACAGCTGATGAAAGGTGATAGCAGAGTCAGATCAGGAATGCAGCTTGATCACAACACCAGCCGCCTATGGCCATACAATATGTTCATAAACAACAAGCTTGTTAACTACTGAGCGCTGAGGTTATACCATGTAATCTGCAAAAAAACACAACACTGCTGCATTGTATAGGCTACTTGTGTGAGGATGAATATATAAATTATGGTGATAAATTCATTATTAATCAATTATTGAAACACAGTTTTTAGAATTAGTTATTGATCATAAAAGACAGCCCTTAGCCAACTAATAGTTACGCTTTATATTCCAATACTGAAACAATGATTGTTTTCTATGTCTTATATTTAATTCCTAAAAAACATCAACCAAAGCTAGTAAAGTAGTCAGTCAGGTAATACATGCTCTTAAATGTGTGCTGTTAATTTAAAAAATTTAAATTAAAAATAAAACACATGTTCATCCCTTCCTTTTTCTTCCTATTCACAAGTTAACAGATAAATCTTCTTGTTTTTTGTTTTATTAAGTGCAGTTCTATCTGCTATAATTTAGTATTCAAGGCTTTCTAAGAACATGTGATAGCTGTATGCTTAATTTACAAATTACCTTTGTGGTGTTCATGTTTTTCTTACCTTATTCTGCAGAGAAAATGAATGCAATGTCTTTTCTGCTACTCATGAAGGATAGAGCTGTGGATCAATCTGTGGATGGTGATGAGCAATCTTGTCTGGTACCAGAGTTTCACAACATGTAAAGTAAAACTAGTGATGCTGGGTGACTCATGGGAGACTCATGGGAGACTCATTGGAGATGCAGTTTATGGGTGCACAGCTCATCACAAGGCCAAGCAGTGCTGTGGACTTCAACTCCCATTATAGGACTTAGTTATAGGATACAGGATCTGCTGCTGGTGCTTATTGCTCATTGCAATTCTCAGTAGTGGCAGTGGGGGGTGTGAGGAAAGGGGGGCACTATGCTAAAGGCTGAACCTTTCTCTTAATAACAACTTTGGTGAACTCACTGACCTGGAATCAGTTAAAGGCATAAAAATGTCAGAATCCCCAGTCCAACAACAGACGTCCACAATGTGATGCAAACTGTGGCTATTTCCTGCATTTTCCTGTAAAACTGCTCTGAAAATACTGAACCAAAGATGAGCTTCATTAGTTTTCAACAGTGTTTTGTGTAAAACTCATTAGTCATTTCCACGTCTCAGTGATTTGGATACAGCCTACACATTTCATATTCTGTAAATTTGACTTTTATTCTCAAACTGCGATTGCGTAAGAATCGTTGTCCCACTTGTGAACACTTGATGGCAGCGTAGTTTTAGCACAAACCTACAGTCAATAAGTGAGTTGTGGTTTCGGTGCTTTTGGGGGACAAAAGTAAATCAAAACAGAACCCTTATGATTATCAGATTAGTGTATTAAAACTGTTAGAGAGATGAATGCAGGTCTGCAATAGACAATAACTGCTGAAAGAAGAAACTTTCAAAGGTATCCACCCATTTTGTCATAGCCTTTTCACAGCAACGATTTTAACTTATCGTAGTAGGTAAAGCACGTTATTAATAACATTAATGATGGCTCCGTTCTATTCAAGTGTTCCAGTAAGCCATGGCAGGGAGTCAGCATGAACAACACCAGGACCCTGAAACGGAAGCAGCTAAATGGAATTTAGACATCATTAATTGTTATTTACACCTAGTAACAAGTAAAAATGTTTGTTTCACCTGTTTCTGGCTCTGCCAACAGGTGAAAATTTCTACTTGTCCAAAACACTTAAATTCATGGCGCTAAAACTCAATTCCCATAAGCCTTACTCATAATACGGCTTTGTTGAATACATGATTGTGATTGGTCAATCACGGCGTTCTACGGTTCTGTAATGTAATTTCTTTATAGCAGACCGTTGCTATGCTTAACAGACTGTTGCTATGGGCGCAGTTCTGATGTTGGACTCTGGTGGACCATTTTTGTGTCAAATTATTGATTTCTTAAGTAAGTAGCCGTGTAATAAGCGGGATAATGTACAGCTAGCGGCTCATTGTTGTGAAAGAAACCCTGACAGGGTGATGCGGCACCCGGACACATACCCTGTCTGGGTTTATTTCACAACAATGAGCGACTCGCTGTACATTATCCCTTACTTAGCATATTATCATGCTAGTTAGTTAGTCAGTTAGCCTTCATCTTTGAAGCACCAGAGGCAGAATATCTCATATTTCATAATTTTTTGTTTATTTAAACAGAAATACACAGAATTGGTCAAATTGTGGATAAAATGTGTAAACATTAACAAATAAAATACATTATCAAAATAAATGACAATTAAAACAACATTTAAAAAAAAGAAAAGAAAAAAGAATAGTCTTGTACAGGGATCCAGCATGAACAATACCTAACTATTAACTCAATAGTTTTCATATACATATTTCTCATTACCTCTGTAATGTCACCATTCAGAAACTACAGTAGGACAGTAAAGTGTGAACTCGTTTTTCTTCCTGAGGATGGCACCTTTATGGATTTTTTTGGAAACATAGAACATGCAAGACCTTGTTTACATAATGTATGAAGAAAAGTTGACAATTGTTCAACTTGGTAAATTAATACCTTTTGACGATCAATCAAAATGTCTGTTTGCATTCACAGTACTGCATTTTGAAATCTATTTTCACTGTCATGTTTAATGCTCAGTGTGTGTCCCAATATGCATCATTAGCTAATACATATTGAGACAGGCTGTTTCTGTGGTATACGGCTTAATTTAAAGTTTCACACACATTTTAAGTATAGGGCGTTTTGATGAATGCAATTACCTGACAAGAACTCTTGAACACTAAATTTTCATCATCACCCTGAGCTTACGCTTTGACTAGAAACCTACAAATGTATCCAGAGCACTTTGTACAAGCATTAGTGTTTATATTTAGTTTTACAGTGCTTAGCGTGCACTGATCTGTAAAGAAAACCCATCTCGAAATGAAGCGACAGATCTTCACAGAAGAAGAAAACTGATGTGTTTGCAGCAGTAGTGATGGCAGACGTGGAAGGCATGATGAGCTCTCCTTGGAGCTGCTCAGACAGACTGAGCTGTGAGGAAAAATGTGAACCTGAGACTCTTACTCAAACTCCTCACATCATGATCCATTGTCAGATGAAGCGTACTCTATTGATGAGGCACGTTCAGCAGCGACAAGACGCCAAGTTCTGCCAGCTTAGCTTTGGCTACTTCCTCCCAGCCCTTATTGGCTAGCGGGTTCCTGGGCGACGGATGCATGATGCCCTCGACCCGCACGTTGACACCTGCTGCTGACAGAGCTCGCCGTGCCCGCTGCTCTGCCACCCTTCCAACCCCGATCACCATGGAGACGCCCAGTGCCTCCACCGCCTGGCACAGTGCAATGTCACACAGGGCCAAGAGGGCCTCCCGTTCACCTGCAGGCAGCTCAGGGGGCGTTAAATTCTTCCCACTGGCACCGATGAAAATGAGCGGGCATAGATTGTGCACAAAGCAGTGCTGGAAGAAAAGCGCTGGTTCACCACACAACTTCCTGAAGAAGCCCCAGAAACGTGCGCCACTCACTTCCTTCTGAGTGCAGGCAAGTCCTGTGATCCGCCGCTTTGGATGCTCGTCAGGAGGATGACCGACCTCCCCTGTGATCTTCAGCCAATCAACAACTGACCTTACTTCTCCGAAGGGGACCTGTGCAAAGAAACGTAGATCATTTATATTCTATATCATTATATATTTATATTTACTTTTTTGAACACATCATAGATACAACATTTACTGCAGTAAATTACATCGATTGAAACAAGTCAGAAGTAACCCGACATCTGGTGATGAAAACTGGGAAAATATAGCTCAAACTGGGAGACTAGGAAACAGTAGGAACATGACTCATTCATTTTAATGCATGATCCCTCCACAGCACAGGTATTCAAAACAGATAATAATGCATATTGTACCTTTCAGCATATTGTAATTCAAGTGCTCTGAGAGAAAACTATGGCTCTGTTTTCAGGCTTTAAAAAATCTAGCACGTGACGGGAGAATTGGCCAATCACAGGTAATTTCAGAGAGAGCGTTCCTATTGGCTGTGCTCCGGCTGGTGGGCGGTGCTTGGTATTTCCTCAACTGATCTCAACATGGCTGCCGGGTCACAAACTTTCTCATTTTGATGAGTGATTGACAGCTGCTCAGAGATGGCAGGCTCTAGCTCGGCTCTGATTGGTTGTTGCAGATGCCATTAGGAGCACCGGAGGACACCGACCGGAGGAGGACACTGGAGGAGGACACCGGAGGGCACTACTGTCAAGGCCTATGGAAAGGAGGCAGGGTCACGGGGGGACATGGGTCTTGGGGTATGGGGTATAACACATGCACAGTGTAACTGAAGCTGCGGCCGTGCGTTGCGATTGGCTCAACTTCGGCGAGTGCAGGCGAGATTTTACTGCGCATGTGTTATACCCCGTGTTATAGATATGACGCGTGACCCGGCCTCCTTTCTATAAGCCTTGACTACTGTCAGGATATAGTGACCGTTTTATAAAGATAACTTTTTTTTAATCATATTTGCTCCAATTCTACCTATTGCAGATTTAACCTGACCCATTTGTTTCACAGAACCATCTGAGAAGCTGTCATTGGAAACTGTTTGGAAAAGATCAGGTACTTTCAAAAAAAAATACTTGGCCGGTGATTGGATGATCCATCTGTCAATCAAAGTAAAAAAGAAAAAAAAAGAAAAGCGAAACTAACTGAAGCTGGTTGGTCCAGATTTTCGTGTGACGTGATTTGATCACACGGTTCTGCCCCAGCTGAGAATGAGGCTTATTGTTGTTCTTGTTGTTCTTGTTGTTGTTTGGGTTAGCTTCCACATTCAGTCCATCGTGCATCAGCCTCCTACTAAACTATCCATGCCCCTGTGCTCATCTACCTGTTCTACATGCATAATGAGAGTATCTAGATGCTGTTCTCACCCCGGTCTGTGCCATGCCGAAAGGTCCCGGATTCATCCCCAGAAACAGGATCCTCTGTCCGGCCTGACAGTACGTCTCCACGTAGCAGCGGTGCGTGTCCCAGGCGTACTCCAGCGGGTTGTAGATGAACCGGACAGGCTCGCTGAAGGAGAGCCGACGGAGGTGAGCGTTCAGCTCCAGTTCAACCTGCAGAAACCTGGAGGAGGGAGTCAGGTTGAGCTCCGGTGCTGCAGGTTTTAATCCTTGTTGTTCCTCTGATTCACACAAAGACAATAGTCCTTTCTCTCCATCTCCACAAGCGAGCTCAGCCGGGTCAACTGCAGATGTGTCACCTAACATCTTTAATTGAAAAGCGTTTTACACGAGTGCCAGTTTGTCCGATAAAAACATAACATTTACACTTTATGACCGCTCCTCTAAAAGGTTTGTGTACAGTGCTGTAGGCTTCTTCTTCTTTGGTGTTTATTGGCGGTTGGCAAACCAGTTTATAGGTGCATTACCGCCACCTACTGGACTGGAGTGTGGAGCAGTAGGTTGGCAGGAAAAAAAATAAATACAAAATAATAAAAATAAAAATAAAATAAAATAAATAATAATAACTAACAAAAATAAAATAATAATGATAATAATAATAATTAAGTGTGGAGCAGTAGACTGGCAGGAGAAAAAATAAATAAAATTAAAATTAAAATAAAATAAAAAAATAAATAAAATTTAAAAAATACATAAATAAAAATACAAATTAAAAATAATAATAACTAACTAAAATAAAATAATAATAATAATAATAATTAAGTGTGGAGCAGTAGACTGGCAGGAGAAAAAAATAAATACAATAAAAATAAAAATAAAATAAAATAAAAAAATTAATAAAATTTAAAAAATACGTGAATAAAAATTAAAAATAATAATAACTAACTCAAATAAAATAATAATAATTAAATTCTCTCCATTATTCCTGTTGCCCTTAAGTAATTAATTAGAATATTATGTACTTTCTTAGATGTCTTTCCTAGCAGATTTCCCATTGTCATATTTCATTCATTTACTCCTACATGTTTCTGCAGTGCTGTAGGCTTTTGTTGACTCATATTGACAAGTGTGTGCAAACCAACTTTAAAGGTGCATACCGCCACCAACTGATTCGGTCAAAACCGAGTAGGCTATATGGCTGGACCGTATATGGTCAGTATGTGAATTTGTGGCGAAATTGTTACACAACTAGTCAGTGGTCATGTCTATTATGTTTTGTGAACAGTTTTTACACTTATATCTTAATATTTGATTGAAAGACAACTTATAATGAATTTATTTTATTTATTTTTATTTAACCTTTATTTAACCAGGTTAGTCCCATTGGGATTAAGAACCTCTTTTCCAAGGGAGACCTGGCCAAGACGGTCAGCAGCAAGAACACAAAGTTGCAGACACAGACACAAATAGATATAAAATACAATTCACAAACACTAAAAGCACTAAAATTTGCATTAAAAGAGAACTATCTAAAAACAAATGGGGGGACAAAAATGAACTTTTCTGGGAGTCAGTCATTTTTTCAACATACTATACAATGACCTTTTTTTTTCCGATATACAATACTATGACTTATTTTTTTACATACTATATTATGACTTTAATTTTTCGACAAACTATACTATGACATTTTTTCGACATACTATACTATGACTTTTTAATTTTTTGGACGTACCATACTATGAGTTTTTTTTTACATGCCATACAATGTTTGTTTTTTTTCGACATACTATACTATGACTTTTTTCGACATACTATAATATGACTTTTTATAATTTTTTGCAAAATAATATACTATAATTTTTTTTCGACATACTATACTATGACTTTTTTATCATTTTTTTCCGACATACTATACTATGACTTTTTTTTATCACTTTTTTCCACATACTATACTCTGACTTTTTTATCACTTTTTTCGACATACTATACTATGACTTTTTTCCTGCATACTGTACTGACTTTTATCGACATATTATACTATGACTTTTTTATAACTCTTTTCGACATACTATACTATGACTTTTTTTATCACTTTTTCCAACATACTATACTATGACTTTTTTCGACATACTATAATATGATTTTTTTGATTTTTCATCATACTATACTATGACTTTTTTTGCAGTGTTTTGACATACTATACTACGACTATTTTTGCATTTCTTTAATATAATTTATGACTTTTTTTCAACATACTATACTATGACTTTTTTATTTTTTCGACATACTATACGACTTTTTTATTTTTTTCGACAAACTATACTATGACTTTTTTTTATTTTTTGGACATACCATACTATGAGTTTTTTTTTACATGCCATACAATGTTTGGTTTTTTTCGACATACTATACTATGACTTTTTTCGACATACTATAATATGACTTTTTATAATTTTTTGCAAAATAATATACTATAATTTTTTTTCGACATACTATACTGACTTTTTTATCACTTTTTTCGACATACTATAATATGACTTTTTATAATTTTTTGCAAATTAATGTACTATAATTTTTTTTCGACATACTATACTAAAATAATATACAGTGCATACTGTACTGACTTTTATCGACATATTATACTATGACTTTTTTATAACTCTTTTTGACATACTATACTATGACTTTTTTTTATCACTTTTTCCGACATACTATACTATGACTTTTTTCGACATACTATAATATGACTTTTTATAATTTTTTGCAAAATAATATACTATAATTTTTTTTCAACATACTATACTATGATTTTTTAGATTTTTCATCATACTATACTATGACTTTTTTTAGCAGTGTTTTGACATACTATACTACGACTATTTTTGCATTTTCTTAATATAATTTATGACTTTTTTTCAACATACTATACTATGACTTTTTTATTTTTTTGACATACTATACGACTTTTTTTTATTTTTTGGACATACCATACTATGAGATTTTTTTTACATGCTATACAATGTTTGTTTTTTTTCGACATACTATACTATGACTTTTACATTTTTTTTAACATACTCTACTATGGCTTCTTTTGGCATAAAAATGTCATAATATAGTATGTCATAAGAATGTAATTAAAAATAATACGATTTTTGTATTTTCTTGACATAATATACTTTAACTTTTGTCGACACAGTATACTATGACTTGTTTTTATTTTTTCCACATACTATACTATGATTTTTTTTTGACATACTATAGTATGACTTTTAAGATTTTTCCACATACTATACAATTACTTTATTTTTGCAGTTTTTTGACATACTATACTACGACTATTTTTGCCTTTTTTGTTTTTATATACTTTACTATGACTTTTTAATTTTTTCAACATACTATAC
>CAKAKR010014499.1:0-15930 GCA_916700685.1 Adelosebastes latens | reverse complement strand
ACAAAATAGAAAAAGAGAGAGGGGGGGTGTGAGAAATGAGCCGAGAATACCAAAGAGACAACAGTGTGTGTGTGTGTGTGTGTGTGTGTGTGTGTGTGTGTGTGTGTGTGTGTGTGTGTGGGTGTGTGTGGGTGTGTGTGTGTGTCAGCTGTCGGTCACGATGCTCACACAGTCGTCTGAGTTTCAGAGATCTTCGCTCGGTTTCTAAATGAGACGGAGAGACGAAGTTTTGCATTTCATTTCATCACACGACCAACACAGTTCCACCGTTTCCCTTCGAGGAAACACGACTCTAAAATAATATATATATATATATAATAAATATATAAAGAATACATTCACATCTTAGGAAATAGGAGTCAGATGAGAGGATGGATATTATGGTTTCATCTCTGAGCGTCTACACAGAGAGGTCGACGTTGTTGAGGTTTAGGCAAAGACAACTACTTAGCTAGGTTTAGGCAAAGAAAACTACTTAGTTAGGTTTAGGCAAAGAAAACTACTTAGTTAGGTTTAGGCAAAGAAAACTACTTAGCTAGGTTTAGGCAAAGACAACTACTTAGCTAGGTTTAGGCAAAGAAAACTACTTAGCTAGGTTTAGGCAAAGAAAACTACTTAGCTAGGTTTAGGCAAAGACAACTACTTAGCTAGGTTTAGGCAAAGAAAACTACTTAGTTAGGTTTAGGCAAAGAAAACTACTTAGCTAGGTTTAGGCAAAGAAAACTACTTAGTTAGGTTTAGGCAAAGAAAACTAATTAGCTAGGTTTAGGCAAAGAAAACTACTTAGCTAGGTTTAGGCAAAGACAACTACTTAGCTAGGCCACGACACAAGGCCGATACGAGGCCGACGCGAGGCCGATGCGAGGCCGACACGAGGCCGACACAAGGCTGATACGAGGCTGATGCGAGGCCGACGCGAGGCCGACGCGAGGCCGATGCGAGGCCGACGCGAGGCCGACGCGAGGCTGACACAAGGCTGATACGAGGCTGATATGAACCATATTTTTGGTTCAGAAACGTCGACATTCAGCGTATTTGCGGTTTGCAGAACCTCAATGTCAACATATTTTCTGGCGTCTGGGTTGTGCCAGCAGCACGTGCTGAATGTGGGATTGACTCAGAACAAACTACAGCGGCCGTCGGACATGTTCCTGGTAATGAAGGAAGAATTAGGATCAATTCATCAATCGTGTTTTCGTGGATTTGCTGCTCATCACGTGTGACGTTGGTGACGATGTGATGAGGCTAAAACAGGAAACAGATTAGTGTGTAAATATAATCCAGATGTAGCACATCGTGATGTTACCTCAGGTGTAAAGAGGGACTGTTGCATCCTCACAGGCAGCTGCTTCATTACGCTGATCACATCTCACGTCGTCTTCTTCTTCTTCTTCTTCTATGTAACAAACAAAAAGGGCAGACGGGAGCCAGGGGAAGTGAAAATGAGCTCATCCTGAGGTGTAAACTCCTACTGATTACCGGAGCATTGTTTCAATCAGATAATCAGGCCTCGGCTAACACACACACACACACATACACACACACACACACACACACACACACACACACACACAGGCGGCTGACTAGCTGGCAGATTTCTGTCACTAATAACGGTTTAGTGGTGAGAGGTCCAGGAGAGGAGGTGAAGACTGACACTCCAACCATCCCTCCTTCTCTCTTTTCGCTGGCAGCTCTCATCTGCCATGTTGGAGGGAGCGCTGCCATCACTTGGCACCTTATTTATTTTAATTATTTTGATTCCCGCTCTCCATCTCTGGCATCCCTGGCTCGGGGAATCGCTGATGGCTGACACTCATTTGTCAATCTCGCCGCGGCTGCCTGCCAATTATAAAATGAAAAGTTTTGGCGAGGCCATTAGAAGCAGCTCTGGCTGTTTCGCTGAGTGTTAACAGGCGAGAGCGGCTTGTCGCTGCCTCCGCCTGCCCTCTCTTTTCTCTGCAGCGTAATGTGGGCTCGGCGCCATTCGCCAACTATCAGGTGAGCGTTTGCTCCCCGTGTTTGATGTCCCCTCTTTGTTGCTGTACAGTTATCAGCGCTGCCTCTCTTCGCCGCAAAATTTAGACACTTCAGCATCTCGTCCCGTCGCTCCCGTCTTCTGTTCAGATTGCATCACGCTGGTTTCTTTACATCAGCACAACAACATCTACAGGACCCGCTGGACACTTCTTCAAATGAGTAAAATAATAAGAAGTCAGGAAAGACACGGCAGTGCTGGTTCGGCTCATTTCAATGTGCGCTACGAGGCAGCGACAGCAGCTCGACCTGGGAACACTTTAAATTACTGCATCACTTATTTTACACAGTTTAGCTCATTTATACAAATCACATGCACTTTGCATTAATGCTGACAGAGATGGATTAACCTGTTGGGGGCCCCTGGGGCTGGAAGGAGCTGCTGGGCCCCCCCCACCTCTCTGTGCATTATTACAGAGTGACATGAGCCCAGGCTTGCTAAGCAGTAACACCATTAAACACAATGCCATTTAGGAATATGCACAATATAAGATCAAATAACAGCTTCTAAAACTGGATTTTATTACCAGGCCCATCTAAAGATCAGCTAATAAAGCAGAACCACCTGACAGCCTGTCTGCTGAAACATTACCTTCCCATTCAATCAATGACATCTAGAGGGAAACATATTGTGTCTTGTTTCTAATGATTGTTGGCAGAAGTCCACGTAGAGCGGAGGTCGGGCTGATGGATGCGTCCAACAAACACAGGACTTCCACCCAGGAGACCAGCGTTTGTGTCCCGTTGTGAAACCAGAAGTCAACGTTCACTTATTTTTATTTACATCCAAAGTTTTAAGGGCCAGAGTGAAGGATTCTTCAGCATCTAGCGGAGAGTTTGCAGATTGAAACCGACTGAAGCTTCTCCAATGTGCCAACTGCGGTGGTCTAAAGGAAAACGTGAACATGTGAACGTCTCTCTCTAGAGCCAGAGTTTGGTTTGTCCGTTCTGGGATCCTGTAGAAACATGGAGGACTCTGTGATATAAACGGCTCATTCTAAAGTAATGAAACACATACTTATTATTAATTTCTGCCAATACTGTTCCTTTAAATAACGTAGAAAATATAGAATCTTCAGTCAAACCATGACGTTTTTCTACCATTAATCACGTGTTTAAAACTCTGGGAGAAGCTACGTTTCCCTCAAAGCGTAACTGAGATAGCATCGTGTTTATGGACGGATCCTTCATGGACGGATCCTTTACGGACGGATCCTTCATGGACGGATCCTTTACGGACGGATCCTTTACGGACGGATCCTTCACGGACGGATCCTTTACGGATGGATCCTTCATGGACAGATCCTTTATGGGCGGATCCTTCATGGAGGCAGCTTCCTCCTGAACTCTGAACACAGGAGGAGAGCTGCTTTATATTTTGTTGAGAAAACACAATTCGTTTTGCGTGGAGCTTGTTAATTAGAGGGAGGGTCGTCTGAAGGATTAACAACTGTTCATTTCAGAGCCCGCCGCATCACACACCTGCACTGATGGATTATGGGTAAGCACTTTTGTTTGCAGGTTGCATTCTGTGATGAGACGTTTGATCCGGGCAAAAGTGTCAAGTCAGGCAGAAAAGCAGCCTAACAAGAAGCCGGCTTCCCTCTGGGTATAAAAGCAGCGGTTTACTGTTGTTTCTCTGCGAACGCTGGGCCTCCTTTCATCAGCATATTTTAACAGTCATACTGTAAAGAACAAAAAGAAGACAAATTGGGGTTTGGGAAGGACCAGAGACAACAGCATTTCTCTTGAATTAGCAGCGAGCGAAGCAAAGCTCTGAGCTTAACAGCTCTGTTTCTGCAGCGGGAATGTTTCCCACAAAGCGGCGGCCACTCTCCGCTCGCCGCTTCCTCGCAGAATAATTGGATGGAAAATGAAACGAGGCCTTTGAGCGGATGTTCCTTTTGTTTTAACTGCTCGCTGTAAATATACACACTCATATACACTGTATTAATGTCACAGCTGTAGTGATCCAAAAGCAGTTAGTTGCTACCAGCAGCCCGTCGCTGCTGTCAGAGGTCATTAACACTGTGTGTGTGTGTGTGTGCGTGTGTGCGTGTGTGTGTGTGTGTGTGTGGATCAATGGCAGTGTGATGGTGAGCTGTAGGAGCCATGCTGGCTAATTAAGGCTTCTCGGGCGAGCTGAGCTGCTTCTGGCCCTGATCAGCCACAGAGCATCACACACACACACAGACACACACACACACACACACACAGTCCTCCATCTTGTGTGGAGGAGTTGAGCCTCGTCTCCAAAGATCTGTGTATGAAAAAGAAAATATTGTTTAGTATGTTCTGTTAATTTGGACTAATTGAATCAAACAGCCGACTTGCAGCCGGTCCCGTTCCCCAGACATTCCCACGTCTTTTGTACGCCATGTCTCCTCTGCTGACTGCGATGTAAACGCATCCGTTTATAAATGCTACAGAAAGAGTTAATGACGTAGAATAAAAAGAGAGAAAGACCACTGATGGTGGGGGTTGGATGGGTCCAACAAACACAGGACTTTTAACCAGGAGAATCATGTTCCAGACCGGTGTTGACCCGTGTTTGTTTTGTAAGTTACGTTAGTGACGTTTGTCACATGACCATCGTCACGTGTTTTTTGTTGACATTTGTGACGTGTTATATGTATCTATATGTGTAATATTGTTTCTGTACGTGTTTTACTTAGTTTACGTACTTATGATGTTTAACTTACCCTAAGTGGTTTTGTGGACATGTGTTTGCCGTACGAATGACACACAGGAAATGGCTAAAATGCGTCCTCATGACACGCAGAAGTCGGCGTAATGTCGCTAGAGACCAAAACCGTATTTGGTACCAGGCTGTAAACAGGTTTATTTCTGCTGTTAAGTTGGGCATTTTAACACAGAGCTCTGTGGGGATTCAAAGTGGCCATTCGATGAACTGCAGTTTTTGGCACATCGTTGGCCTCATTTCTCAGCATCAGAGGTTGCCGCTTGGTCATGACCGAGCTTCCGTATGTGATGAATTGGGAATGAGGATGGGTTGAAGGGCAAACCCAGAGTCACTGTTGTGAAACGAGCCTCAGGAAACATCTCTTTGGTCCATGAAGAGTCTTCACATTTCAACCTACAAATAGTTCCTTTCTTCAATTCACTCAGCTTAGTAAGAATCTGCATCTTTTTCTGTCCACTTGTCGTCTCGCTATCGACTTCTTCTGCAGATGCATCTCCTCTAAGATTTATTTCACTTTCAGTCTGAACAGCTTAATGATTTTAATGATGGCCTTTCCTCTAGTGCCACTTTCAGGACTGACTTCTTGGTTAGTTTGTCACTCTACTCTGAAGTAAAGCTCTAAGAGGAGCAAAGTCCTCAGTATATTATATATATAGGGGGAGGAAAACATTTTGTTTTAGATGTATCACAGATACATTTCTAATGACAGTCCGTAGAAGTCCGCGTTGGGATGAGGTCGGGGTGGATGGATGGGTCAACAAACACAGGACTGTCACCCAAGAGACGCTGTTGGTGAAAGTCAACGTTCACTTATTTTAATTTACATCCGTAGCTTAAATACCGTAACGAACATTTTCAGCCAAACCGTGATGTTTTTTATTAAACCGAACCAAGAAGTTTGTTGCGTTCTTTTGTTGTGTTTCAGTTTACAGCGTTAACCACATTTTAAAACTGTTTTAAACTGTTTAAACTGTTTAAACTGTTTAAACTGTTTAAACTGCGACTGTAATCTGGGAGAAAATCCATTTCCCCAACATGTAATAGAGAGTTTATAATAGAGAATGCAGTTTAGTCGTATGGGAATGTGAGTTTATAGGAGACAGGGATGAAATGTTCACTACGTCAGGGTTTATTCGGTAGAGGTTTCCACATCTCATTTTAGTGCATCTACACTTTTTCGACAAAGGTAAAAACCGCCTCAAGCGAAAAATAAAACCTTTTTTCCGCAATTGAGGAGGTTTTATTGAATTTGTCCGTTTCAATACAGCTTTCCTAATGTGATAAAAACAATGAGTGGAAACACGGCTGGTTTGACATGAAAAGGACATAAATAATGAAGCTTTGTGAGAGAGGTTAGTCACCGATATGTTCACATGTTGGGATGTCGTGATAATGAACTTTATGATCAGCTGGTTGTTTGTTTGCTGTAAAACACTCAACTTTACTTCAGCATCATTACAGAACGGTGGGAGGAAGTGATTGGAGCAGCGGTGACCTCCAGCGAGCCGTCGTGATGGAGTGAGTGATCAGAGAGTCGTGACTGACGGCTCACAGCGAGCAGCAAACAGATTGATCCAGTTTAGTGTCGCTGATACACTGATGGATGACTGGGAGGACAGACGCCTGTCACTCACTCACATTGTTGTCTGTAGTTTTAGACTTGTAAACCTGAAGTGACCTGAGCTTTCTTTAGAGTTCAGTACATCATTATATCTGCAACCAGAACCGAGCCTTTCGAAGCCGGCCGGTCTTTGTGCGTAGTGTCGGAGGGTCTAAAACATGAGACAGAAATCCTGCTATTGACTTTACAAGACAAACATTACATCTGCAAACATTTAGAACATATGTGTTTAAGTTCTGATGTTACTTTGGAGGATGGATACTTAAAGATTTAGCATTGTGAACATTATTTTTAAAAATACATTATACAATATTTTCCATTTTAATAAAGATCGAACTATATTATATTATTAATGTGACACATTTAAAGGGCTGTGCAGCCGCGCTGGAGGTCTGTCTGAGTGCTTTCTAGTTTGGTTACACTTCTCAATCAGACATGTTCATCAGTTTAAACAGATGTGTGTGTGTCTGCTGCTGAGTGTTGTATGCAGAGAAAAGATTCAACCTGCACTAAAGTCGGACTTTGCTGCAACACCTGAAACACACCTGAGCTCAGTGAATGTGCTGATTGGAGGTCTGAAGCAGCTGCTTGTTCTTTGGTGAATCCTCAATCTCAGAGTTGTGCACAGACCCGTCCCTCTGCTGTCCGGTCAGATCAACAGAACAAACACCGGCAGGTCAAACTGCGGAGCTGACAATTAAAAGCCGAAAGCTCCCAAAGCTTCCGGCGGTGTTTAAACCTGCCTGGCGTGTTCATCTTTTAATATGATTAGCAAGTCAGTACCTGGAAACGAGTCACTGCACTTTTCATCCCCTCAGCATGATCGTGTTTTTATCCACAATTAAAACGGGTCTGCTGACTGGGAATAATATGAATAACTGGCCTGAAGGGGACGCTCACGTCTGTTATTGTCCTCCTCTTTGACTCCGTTTGGACGGGCTGCTAGGCACACCTGATTCCCAGCATTTAAAATGTTTGACTCAAAGAGGAAACTCCATTTGCAGCTCAGATCGAGGAGACGCGCTCGCTCCTGATCGGCTCTGACGGGGACTTCATCGCTAGCGAAGAACGGCGTGTTTGCCGTTGCTTTGTTGTCATATTTCACCTGTTTACTTCCTCTCATTGTTCAGTTTGACAGGAGACGCTCGTCTCTGCAGCGGCCCGTCACATCCGTTCACCACATGTTAGCAAGCTGATTGGCAGCCGATGAACGGGAAGGAGACATTCACAGAGGAGACAGAGTTTCACTGGAAACAAGAAATCAAGAGTTTCACTGGAAACAAGAAATCAAGGTACGACTGAACACACGGAGCAGGACAGCAGGACAGGAGGACAGCAGGACAGGAGGACAGGAGGACAGCAGGACAGCAGGACAGGAGGACAGCAGGACAGGAGGACAGCAGGATTGCGGTCTGTGATGCTGAAACAATAAAAAGTTGTTTGGGTTGTGTTGTTGGTATTTGTTCCCACTATAGTAGTGTATGAATGCAGTTCTCTCATTTCACAAAACAGTAGTTTGTCATGTTCATCAGTTTAAACAGATGTGTGTGTGTGTCTGCTGCTGAGTGTTATATACAGAAGAAACACTCAACCTGCACTAAAGTCTGACTTTGCTGCAGCACCTGAAACACACCTGAGCTCAGGTAATGTGCTGATTGGAGGTCTGAAGCAGCTGCTTGCACTTTGTGAATCCTCAATCTTAGAGTTCTGACAGGAGTCCCGGCACAGACACAAAGCAACGTACCGCTGCGGACGCCACGATAGTTCGGATCCGAAAGTCACACAATAACACAAACTCCAACAAACACAAGGCTTTCACCCAGGAGACCGCTGTTCACAATGTTCAGGGTCGTTTTCACTGTACAGATGGAGTAGCTTTAAGCCCAACCATGTAGCTCTTTACTAAACCGAACTAAAGTGGTTCTGTTGCCTGAGTCTAAAGTGACGCCGCTGGTCTCTTTAGATGTTTAGATGATGAAAATAAAGACAAGGGTTGTGACAAAGTGGTTGTTGATGGGATGAAAAGGTGTTGAGACTTTAGTGATTTATTGAAGAGGCTTACAGGTTCAGCTCATTAAAGAGCAACATAGACATGGAGGGAGTGAATGAATGAGTGAGTGAATGAGTGAGTGGAAGATAGCTGGTTATATCCTGCAGGGCTGATGAGGGAAAGTGGAAACAGGTGAGCAGCTGAATGAGAGTCAGGTGACTGGGACAGGTTGGAGAGTCTGAGGGCCCCTGCTGGACGGAAGGAGAACGATTGGAAGTCTGTAAAGAAAAGGAAGTAAAACCAAAGAAACAGCCAGGAGCTGTCAGAGTTCAGAGGCCTGCACTACGAAGCCAGTTCAACATAGCCATGGTATCTTCTTGTTATCTGGTTTAACTAACCCAGAGAAACATCCAGTCAGAGGAGTCAGAGTTCAGAAGAGGCTCCACCGTGTGTTTAAAGGAGTTTCTGTTTTAGTGACGAAGCGTCTCACAGGCTGCTGCAACATGCTGAAGAACACTGAGAGGAAACCATAATAAATAGATAAATCAATAAATGAAACGCAGCCCAGAGCTCACATGGTTGAGTCAATCAATATATGTTGGGGATAGAAGTGTAATTGCATAATGCAACAGAGTAAACACATCCAACACACACTCTAATCTAATCAGACCAACTCTCTCCAGAGGTCAGACTCACATTTGGCCTTATTAAGAACAATAGGGAAATGAAACTGCTCTTCAACCGGCAGATAGAACCTGTGATAATGAAATTAAAGAAGCAGGAAGAAGAACAAACAAACTCATTTAGAAATACCGTAATTATTATTAATTATTAACCAGCGTATTAACCCCTCGCTGACCACAGGAAGGAAATCACTGCACCTTGTCGTCCAGAAGTAGTTCCAGCTCTTCAGTCACACGTTGTCTTCACATTACTGATTAGAGATGAAACACATGACTCGCTTCATAAGAGAGCTTTAATGGTTGAGTTTAGAACATGTTGAGAGATACAGGCTAGCTGTTCACTTTTCATTAGGAGCTCATTTTGGTCATTTTTTGCCAGCGGATCAGTTTGAATTCATGCATGGAGCGATGGAGCGATGGAGCGATGGAGCGATGGAGCGATGGAACAGCGAGCTGTTAGATGAGAAGCTGCAGGCTGCACACCTCCAACATCTGAGAGAGGTAACGGACCACTTTCGCTTTGGTTGTTTACGGACTCACGCCGTGTGCAGCATCCCGGCTGCTCACAGAATGATGGAAAAAGGCCAATTATTGTCTGACTTCTGAGGTAATGGACTCCCACACCTGTAGCTCCGGCTGCATAGTTGATGCTCAGACATGAAGGGTATTGATCCTCTCAGCATACCAAATGTAAAACCATCCTTTTAAAAGATATAGATTGTTAAGCAGTCCACCAATTTGGTCTGTAATATCTTCATAAATATTTGATGGACTGCTGTTCAATTTTGTACAAACATTCATGGTTCCCTGGGGATGTATCTTAATAACTAATACCACCATCAGATCAGAGTTTGATGTTTTATGCATAGACTGTTTATAAGAAGTGGACGTAGTCACTGTGACGTCACCCATCACTTAGTGGACGGACGTTTTGAAGCCTCGAGTTCAGCATTTTGGTTGTTTTAGGAACCAGAAGTGACATCAGAGGGCAGAGCGGCGTACAACCGGACACTGAATGAGCTGTCTTTAGGAGACCAAAATGTTCTAATTAACTGTGATGAAGTGAAAACTCGCTGTGATTAAAGGGTTAAAGCTCTAAGACGAAAACACGGACAACTCCCAGACCGGACAACGGCGTGGTAGCGACCTGTCAATCAGCAGGTAGCCCCGCCCTAAAGCATCCCCTGCTTTATGGTCTATCTGACTCTAAATGGGACCATCATCTACTAAATGAACATCATGCTGTATTGAAGAAGAAACATAAACTCATGTTTACAATGTTTACTGAGGGAATAAAGCAAGTTTCTCAGAGACTTCTAGAGAACCAGAGGAGTCCGAATTGTCTTAATTTGAAGACGTTATCTGTTGGATTCAGTGTGTTCTGGACATCAATTAAAAATGTAATCAAACGTATAAACACACTCATTATTCCATTATTATTGTATCTGTTCCATGAAGCAGTGTGACGGCCGGCAGGAGAGAGGTAGAATAAGTTTAACTGTGTAGGAATCACAGTTATTTCTGTCTAATTACCGGGACTCTTTGACCGTGATGTATGTGTGATTGGACATAATGAAAGCACAGACTGTCCCTCTGCTGCCAATGTAATCCCACTAAATGTATGAAAATAGAAGCTCAGCTATTGTTGGAGTCAGCGTGCTGCCTCAGCATATACATCCTCTGACACCATTTGGAAGAGGTGCACCCTGGGATACTCTCTCGCTGGGACAAAATCCATCTCGATCCATCTCCCCTCTGGCACAGCGAGAGGAAGTTTGATTGATTTATCAGGCCGGCGTCTCCCCAGCCTCCCTTTAATGAGACAGTAATAGCCCACGGTCGGCCGGCACTCCAGAGACGAATGTGAAGGAGAGGCGAGCAGCACCGAACAGAAATGTGGACAGAATATGTAACCCGAGGTACAATCAATCCAACACACACTCACACACAGACGGAGAGAGAGGAGGGAGATGGCCGGTGTGTGTGTGTGTGTGTGTGACAGTGTGCACGGTAAAGAGACAGTTCAGAAGTAGGAAAGAGAAGGAAGCCCTGACTAAAGTTATTACTGTTTACTGAAAACAGAGTGATTTAAAGGGACTGTATTTCACGTTTTACACATATAAACGTGTTTTAATTGTTTTTTATTGCCGATGTGTGAACGGGTTGTAATCTAACCTAAACAATGAGACCTTCCACGACTTCCTGTGTTTCCTCCATCAGCCTGTAGACGGCGTTTAGCGTGAGGAACCGGGTCCGTTTCTCCATCAAGATTAAAGGAGCCCGACTTCCTGCTATAAGACCTTCGTTGTGTACAAGTACAGATTACAGATTCAGGCCTGCAGTCGACACTAGATGGTTTAGAATTAAACACAACATATAAAACATATTTAAGGATGCCTTGATTAGTTTGCATCCTCTGGGGATCATGAATATCCACGTTAAAGTGCATGGATATGGAGACAGGAGTTTTTGAGATACTTTGTCAAGTGTTGGTCAGAAACTGTGATACTCTGTCCAAAATCAACAGGGTTCATCCTCTGGGGATCATGAACATAGTCAGTCAGAAACTGTGATACTCTGTCCAAAATCAACAGGGTTCATCCTCTGGGGATCATGAACATAGTCAGTCAGAAACTGTGATACTCTGTCCAAAATCAACAGGGTTCATCCTCTGGTGATCATGAACATGGTCAATGAGACATTGTGATACTCTGTCCAAAATCAACAGGGTTCATCCTCTGGGGATCATGAACATGGTCAATGAGACATTGTGATACTCTGTTCAAAATGACAAGGGTTCATCCTCTGGGGATCATGAACATGGTCAATGAGACATTGTGATACTCTGTTCAAAATCAACAGGGTTCATCCTCTGGTGATCATGAACATGGTCAATGAGACATTGTGATACTCTGTCCAGAATCAACAGGGTTCATCCTCTGGTGATCATGAACATGGTCAATGAGACATTGTGATACTCTGTCCAAAATCAACAGGGTTCATCCTCTGGGGATCATGAACATGGTCAATGAGACATTGTGATACTCTGTTCAAAATGACAAGGGTTCATCCTCTGGGGATCATGAACATGGTCAATGAGACATTGTGATACTCTGTTCAAAATCAACAGGGTTCATCCTCTGGGGATCATGAACATGGTCAATGAGACATTGTGATACTCTGTTCAAAATCAACAGGGTTCATCCTCTGGTGATCATGAACATGGTCAATGAGACATTGTGATACTCTGTTCAAAATCAACAGGGTTCATCCTCTGGGGATCATGAACATGGTCAATGAGACATTGTGATACTCTGTTCAAAATGAAAAGGGTTCATCCTCTGGGGAGCATGGATGTCCTCAGTAAATTACCTGTCAATGATGGCCTTGTGATGATGGGTATATTGAAGATATCTGCGTATTAAACTATGACTCACTGACAGCCTTAGCAGCGGCTAACTGTTAGCGAGGAGCTAAAATAGGCCGAGGAGCAGACGCAGCCGAGGACAGCAAAGAAGAGCAGATCAGAAGTGGAGAGCTGCCTCAGACGGAGCAGCAGACAGACGGAGGCAGCAGGTAGAGCAGGCGTCTGCTGATTGCCAGCAGCAGTCGGTCACCGCAGCCTTTAATTAAAGTCACTCTCCGGAGCTCTTAAGCAACAGACAACAGCAGCGGGAGGCGAGCCGGCTGACCTGTAATGGTCTGAGGGTGAGTGGGAGGCGGGATGGCAGCATCCTGCCAACCTGTGATTTTCATGGGAATTAATGACACAGTGGTGGCGACATCATTTCCTTGACACTCTTCGCCGGAGGGGGGAAAGGTGAGGCGCTGACCTTAGCGCTGATTCCCCCCCCCCACCGCTGTACGTCTCCAGTTTGGAAATATGAAATGTTACAGAGCAGGAGACGGAACAAACAGCCTCCGGTAGTAAAATGCAGCGTGTAAGCAAGAACGGTCGTCATTCTGCGTCACCGACTGCCATTTGTTGTGTCGTCTGAAGTCGCCGTGGAAACGGGGCTTTTTCTGAAAAGGTCAACGATAAAAGACGTGTTGAACAGAAGAAATCTGCTGAGTTGTGGTTTGTTACCCGTTTGTTCCCCGAGGTCACACATCCATCCATCCATCCATCCATCCATCCATCCATCCATCCATCCATCCATCCATCCATCCATCCATCCATCCATCCAGCAGCTTCATGTCCCTCTCTGTTTGAACACAGAGCATCTCCTCAACACACTCTGGGGACAATGATTATAAGAATGATTTATATGTTTCAGGTAAATAACATTTACATTCTACATGAAATGACAACAGGATGTGGAGGAGTAGAGGAGCCTCATACATGAGAGCCGGAGGTTCATGACCATTTCTTAAAACAAATATGTGCATATATAGATTTTGTTCTCACCGTCTCCACCGTCTCCGTCGCTCTCACACTCTGTTCATAGATAAACCTACGAACAGTAAAACACTGTAATCAGCATTTATCCCACGAAATTAATTCATATATAATCCACATACCTGAACCAGAAAGAATAAAAGCTGGAAAAACTCCTGACTTTCACCAGGAGTTGATTTATTTGTCACGTAACTTGCGTACTTAAGTTACGCCACTTCCTTCACTTCCTTCATTTCCTTCACTTCTTTCATTTCCTTCACTTCCTTCACTTCCTTCACTTCCTTCACTTCCTTCACTTCTTTCATTTCCTTCACTTCTTTCATTTCCTTCACTTCTTTCACTTCCTTCACTTCCTTCACTTTTTTCACTTCCTTCACTTCCTTCACTTTTTTCACTTCCTTCACTTCCTTCATCTTCACTTCTTTCATTTCCTTCACTTCTTTCACTTCCTTCACTTCCTTCACTTCTTTCACTTCCTTCACTTCCTTCACTTCCTTCACTTCTTTCATTTCCTTCACTTCTTTCACTTCCTTCACTTCCTTCACTTCTTTCACTTCCTTCACTTCCTTCACTTCCTTCACTTCTTTCATTTCCTTCACTTCTTTCACTTCCTTCACTTCCTTCACTTCTTTCACTTCCTTCACTTCCTTCACTTCCTTCACTTCTTTCATTTCCTTCACTTCTTTCACTTCCTTCACTTCCTTCACTTCTTTCACTTCCTTCACTTCCTTCACTTCCTTCACTTCTTTCATTTCCTTCACTTCTTTCACTTCCTTCACTTCCTTCACTTCTTTCACTTCCTTCACTTCCTTCACTTCCTTCACTTCTTTCATTTCCTTCACTTCTTTCACTTCCTTCACTTCCTTCACTTCTTTCACTTCCTTCACTTCCTTCACTTCCTTCACTTCTTTCATTTCCTTCACTTCTTTCACTTCCTTCACTTCCTTCACTTCTTTCACTTCCTTCACTTCCTTCACTTCCTTCACTTCTTTCATTTCCTTCACTTCTTTCACTTCCTTCACTTCCTTCACTTCTTTCACTTCCTTCACTTCCTTCACTTCCTTCACTTCTTTCATTTCCTTCACTTCTTTCACTTCCTTCACTTCCTTCACTTCTTTCACTTCCTTCACTTCCTTCACTTCCTTCACTTCTTTCATTTCCTTCACTTCTTTCACTTCCTTCACTTCCTTCACTTCTTTCACTTCCTTCACTTCCTTCACTTCCTTCACTTCTTTCATTTCCTTCACTTCTTTCACTTCCTTCACTTCCTTCACTTCCTTCACTTCTCAAACCACCATCTTTTCCTAAACCTAACCAAGTTGTTTCCTGTGAAGACGGCAGTTTATTTTGAAAAGACTGGAGTGTAAATTGACCCGTGGGTCACGTGTAGCTGGACATTCTGTAGGAAAACGCACAAGAAATGAGGACTAACTTTTGGTAAGATATCACAGGAAGCGTTGAGGATACGTTGCATTAACGTGTCACTTCTATTGGAAGAAACACGCTAACACAAGGTATAAATACACACAGAGGGCCTTTGGATTTCAGTGTGATCACATCAGCCGGCCACATCTGGAGCACGTCTGGAAGAAACACAGTTGAAGGTCCAGCTAAGCACTGAGGACTCGCTCTGTTAGGTGTCTGGTGGACAGCTGCACTGAAGCACAGCTGTTAGAGGAGCTGAGATTGACATCTGCAAACAGCAACTGAAGCATGGCCACTGGATGCAACCACATTGGGATTCCGGCTGCGCGTTACCTCCGTCATACCTCTCCGACCACGATTGGCTGCGCGTTACCTCCGTCATACCTCTCCGACCACGATTGGCTGCGCGTTACCTCCGTCATCCCTCCTCCCATCGGGACTGGAAGCGTTACCTCCGTCATCCCTCCTCCCATCGGGACTGGAAGCGTTACCTCCGTCATCCCTCCTCCCACCGGGACTGGAAGCGTTACCTCCGTCATCCCTCCTCCCATCGGGACTGGAAGCGTTACCTCCGTCATCCCTCCTCCCATCGGGACTGGAAGCGTTACCTCCGTCATCCCTCCTCCCACCGGGACTGGAAGCGTTACCTCCGTCATCCCTCCTCCCATCGGGACTGGAAGCGTTACCTCCGTCATCCCTCCTCCCATCGGGACTGGAAGCGTTACCTCCGTCATCCCTCCTCCCACCGGGACTGGAAGCGTTACCTCCGTCATCCCTCCTCCCATCGGGACTGGAAGCGTTACCTCCGTCATCCCTCCTCCCATCGGGACTGGAAGCGTTACCTCCGTCATCCCTCCTCCCACCGGGACTGGAAGCGTTACCTCCGTCATCCCTCCTCCCATCGGGACTGGAAGCGTTACCTCCGTCATCCCTCCTCCCATCGGGACTGGAAGCGTTACCTCCGTCATCCCTCCTCCCACCGGGACTGGAAGCGTTACCTCCGTCATCCCTCCTCCCATCGGGACTGGAAGCGTTACCTCCGTCATCCCTCCTCCCATCGGGACTGGAAGCGTT
>CAKAKR010014487.1:32041-82049 GCA_916700685.1 Adelosebastes latens | reverse complement strand
TCAGAGGATGGATGGATCAAACTAGAGACCTAGAGCATTCAGAGGATGGATGGCTTTCCTAGCTAGATTGACAATAAGGGGGTTTCTGAGCAGTTTACACAACAGCAGTGCTCGCCATCCAATCGCCGTAAAATGCAGTTGTTGCAGAAATCTCCAAATGTCAAAAGTTTTTGAAACCAAATCACAGCATGTCTTTTTCTATGGTGTTCCTCAAGGTCTTGGTGTCTTAATGTGGTATTCTGGAGGGATTATTGATCATTTTTTATCAATTCTCCAGTGGTAAAAAATGGTTAAATTTAGCAGCAAATCTGTGTAACAAATGGTATCAACCCAAAAACTGCTGCAACAACTTATGAGACATAATAGAGCATGGGGATGACCATCATATACTTCGATCATAATGTTCTAAACCCTTGTACAGTTTGACAATTGATTTTAATTAATAAATTAATTTGTGTTTATCTCTGATTTATGACTAGAACAACTTGACACACAGTGCTGAGCTGCATCTCAAATTAATCTTCAGGTTCCCAGCTTTCAGATGATGTACACCACTTCTATGTGACATCTACTGTTGACCTGCTATCTCCCCCTAAAGACCCCCTGTACCCCCCTAAAAAAGACAAAAACAGGTCTATTGTGGGTCTCAGATGGTTAAGAATCATTTACACTCATTCTTATCCAACAAAAGGACAAACAAAAACATCAATAAATGACATATCTGTATTACCTGATATGAGACACTGGAGTGTGGCAGTAAGACTCGGCCCTCCCTCCACCGGCTGCCCTGGTGACCCCTGACCATCCACAGGATCTGCCCCCCCTCCGCCTCCTTCCTCTGCTTGATGTGAAGCGCCCCCGCGTGTTCACCGAACATGTGATACCAGAAGGACATGCACAGGTCGGCGTCCGGCGCGGTGATGGGCAGGCTGGCCAACCTCGCCACCTTCTCCTCTTCACTGTCATCATCGCCCGTTTTACTGGGTGCGTCTGGGTCCCCCAGCTGCATGTAGATGAAGTTCCCCGGTCCACCTGCAGGGGGGGGCAAAAGACAAGGTAAGAGATGGCTGTGTGCTGCGTTTAAGGGCTCCTGACAGCGTGGGAAAAACATTGGTTCAGTTATTTGGACTCTATAATTTCAAAATAAGACCTTAAAGAATGTAAAAATACAGTCAGTATTTTTAGTTTTCTGTTTATTTTGAATGAAAACAGGCGTTGATATCAATCAATGAAAGGTTTCCAAAACTCTCAAGGGTTCATTATGCATTCAGTTGATGGCTAAATGTAAATACGTATCTGTTTCTCTGTCTTTTCATGAACTTAATGTCTGTGTGATTGTTTAGTATCGTGCTTCACACACTCCCAAAGATGTCAGATTCAAGGACTCGACAGTGCTGAAAACAAAGGGGCTCAGTATCAGCGCGCTTCAGGAGACGATATGACATGACATCTCAAAGGGCTCATTTTTTACTTGTGATCTGGTTCAGTCAAGAAATCAAGGTGAAATCATTCATCGTGGAGCTGCTGCCGTCTCCACTGAAAAGCATCCATCACCGGAGGTTTGAACGGAGAGAAGGTCAGCCAGCCGAGGCGCACTGATAAATCTGAGCTGTATTCTTTTAAAAAGTCAAGTTTTTTCAAGGCCGTTCATTCATTTTCAAAATGTTTTAAGGATGAAAGCATCTGCAAAATGTATTCAGTGCTGACTACACAGCATATTCACAGACAGTTATGAATACGGTTCTGTTTCTCGGGTGTTTAAGGTGCATAATGTCGTGTACTAAGTTCAGTCAAAGGAAAATAAATACCCACCAAAACACATAAAGCTTTAGTAGAGCTGCAAAGATTAATTGATTAATCGATTAGATGTCAACTATTAAATTAATCGCCAACTATTTTAATAATCGATAAATCGATTTGCGTCATTTTTAAGAAAAAGATTCTCTGATTCCAGCTTCATAAATGTGAATATTTTCTGGTTTCTTTACTCCTCTGTGACAGTAAACTGAATATCTGTGAGTTGTGGACAAAACAAGACATTTGAAGACGTCATGTTGGGTTTTGGGGAACACTGATCGACATTTTTCACCATTTTCGGACAATTTATAGACCAAACAACTAATCGAGAAAATAGATTAATCAACAATGAAAATAATTGTTTGATGCAGCTTGAGACTATTATTGCTAAAAAGAACCATCCAAACTCTGACCTGAAACTTTCTATAAAAACACTATTTTTGGAAGGGATGTCTAATTATTAACCGAGGATGTCCTTGATTTTAATCTTGTCCCAGTTTGTCCTGTAAAACATGCTCATGTAAAAACAACTCTGGCCCTTTATTTACACTGGCAACTGTCCCGGTCTGACTAAATATCACCTGCATATCTTTAGTGTTTATACCTGGAGACATTCCCGCCAATAATTTAGACTAAATTTAGAATACATTTTAAGATTGTATTACTCACTTTTAAAGCACAACTTGGACTGGCCCCAGAGTACATAATGGATCTCTTAACACTCTATGCGCCTCTACATGGTCTGAGATCATCTGATCAGCTACTTCTTGCTGTTCCCAGGTCCAATTTTGTGACTAGAGGGGATCAGGCTTTTGCCGTCAGGGCTCCCAAACTCTGGAATGCACTTCCTGTAAAGATTCCATCATCTAAATCTGTATCCACTTTTAAAAAACCTTTGAAAACATATTTTTTTAGGATGGCATTCTTATACGGTCCCAATGTTATATGTCTGTTTATGTATATGCATTATGACATGGTGGTGATGCATGTGTACAGAGCATGTACACATGCGTCACTCCACATATGCATGGGTATATATACGTATGTATACATCGGTTTGTGTATGCATGTGTATATTTATACACATTTATGTGTATACTGTATACACAGTATATACATATATATATATATATATATATATATATATATATACACACACACATATATATATATATCTACCACCACTTTACTACTTTTGTTGTTATGTTCTGTGATGTTCTGTTTTTACAGTTACCTTATTTTTTTTTAACTTTATTCGTCTGCTTTAATTGTCTTGTGAAGCACTTTGTAACATCTGAATAGTGCTATATAAATAAATGTATTATTTATTATTACTATAACATGGACCCACATATGGAATCATCTGTCTCGAACCAACTGAGCGGCTATAGGCTGAGCAGAACAACACAACTATGTGATACGTTCCCAAACTCTTTGTCCTTCAGAGCAGGAATAAGGTTATGTGTCCGACGGGAATTTCTTAGTACATCGTAGGCATCTTTTCCTCGTTTAAAAAAAAAAATACAAGAGGCAGCGTTGTGAATTCCCAGCAGCACAGCGTGTTATTTAAAGCTCACTATAGTTAAAGAGGTTCAGCCCGGCTTTCAACAGCTGCACAGTAACATGGAGAGCCACAGAGAGCTCTCCCACAGAGCGTCTGTCGAGTGGCTGCCGGCCAAACACGCATCTCCCTACCTGTGTGGTCGAGGGTCGGCCCTCTGTGGACGGCGGGAGCCCCGTTGGTCTGGATGAGCCACTCGGCCCCCGTCCCGGTCTCTCTGGTCCAACCGCAGAACGACGAGAAGTCAAAGTTGCAGGCGAACCACACGTACGCTGTAACGAGAGAGAGAGAAGAGCGGTTGGAGGTGAGTTTGTTGATAAAAGGAGGTTTTCATGGTTGTGTTTTACGTGAGCTGAACTTTCAACAGTCTGGAGAATAAGGAGCGAAGGTGTACGGCTTCAAGCAACAGATGCAACAAAGTCGTCATTGTTGGGTGCACGTCTTCAAAATGTCAACTCCTTTCCAGATGTTTGGTCTATATAATAGCAGAATGGCCTTGTTGTGTCTAATTGATTAACTGACTAATCGCTTCAACACTATTTTTTAATAAGGAGCCTCTTTTCACCCCGTAGCAAGATGCTTTACCATAAGCAAGTGGAGGTTCACGCTGTCTACCCAAGATCCTCCTCTCCTGGACACAAGAACACGATCGCTCACTGGCTTCCCTGTCTTTTATATATATATATATTTGAGGCTGTGGCATTGAGAGTAGGGTTTTAAAAAAACAACCATAGAGGAACGAGTATCCTTGAAATTGAATCAAGCACCAAACCTTTTGTTCAACTTTGCCAGTAATCTTATTTCTAGCTGTCACAGTCGAGGCCTCGCTGTGTTTAAATGGAAGTGCTTGACTGATTGTAAAATTGCGTCTGAAATGTCTCTTTCTGACCTCAGAATCAGGAGAGCTACATGTACAGTACGTTTGACAATTTTTGTAACTTTTCCGAAACCGTCAATTTTACAATCATGGTCACTTTATGCAGCGATTGGCCGGCTGTGTGAAGGTGAGGAAGTACGCAGGGTTTGAACTTCTCTGTAATGCTCTCTTTACACAACTTTTTCTCTATGATATTTTACTATTCGCTATCCGCTACAAAACTAGTTTGTTTCAAGCATACTGAAGCCTTAATCAACCGTTATCTGTTCCTGTAAAACTATCCAGAAAGTCAATCAAATGTTCCAACAAGTATTAGCTGCAGCCCCAATCCTGTCATGGATCTTGTTCCAATGGACAACACTATAAGCATAAAATATAACTACTGGAAAACGAAAAAAAGTCAGAAAGGTAAAACACAGTTTCCCTGACTCATAAGTGTTTATTGTTAACATAAAATAAATTCAGAAAGTGACAGCATGTTTATCTATATTGCAAATGTTGAAATTCTATACTCCATTCATATCGCCACTGACAGGCAGTTACTGTTTACCGTGATGACGCTGCCACCTTGTGGTTTCCCGGCGCGCCCTCGCATATTATATCGCCTCTAGAATAATATCAATTCAATATCAATATCAATATTAAAAAATGTCCGTTGTTATAATACTTCACCCACAAAATGACGATTAGTCATTCGTCACAGTGTGGTACCTCGAATTCTCAAAGAAAACTTAGTTTTTCTCGCATGCCTCCACGGTCACGAGAAAAGTCTTGATGAATTGAAGTAAATGAGAGCCACGTTTAAAAATGTGTTCTAAATAGTAAAGTTTTAGCAAAGATGCATGTGTTTGTGACGTACTGAGAATACAACCGGATAAATGAAACGTGGATTATACAGCACGATTTGTGTGAGAGTTCGTAAACAGATGTTTTGATATACTATTGTTAAACGCGGCCCCCCATTACTACAAGTCATCAAGACTCTTCTTCGTTTTTTTTTTATTCTCTGTTAACCGTGGAGGCGTGCGAGGAAAACAAGGTTTTCTTCAAGAATTCAAGGTAACACGGGGAGAGTAAATTACATACAAATGGTCATTTTGTGGGTGAAGTATTCCTTTAAAGGCTGCTATGTGGTAACCAATTCTGTTTTCCAACGACTTTACAAAATGCTCCGGCATCCTCTCTTTCCAGGCTAAAAACTCTGATCATGTGCGGTGTTCACCCACTAAATTGGCTCCCGTCTAGAGGAGGGGGGGAGGCAGAGGAGAAAGCCTGAGGAAGAAAGTCTTGTAACATCAATATTAGAAAGCTGTTCCTGCTGTATTGTACACGCGGTATAAATTGTATAGCTTGTGGAAAACATATCGCTGCAAACAAAAAAAGGCTCGTGCAGATGGAGAAAGGGGTGAGAAAGACCGAGTCGTACAGCGCTGAGGGGCGCTTCCCTCCGCAGCCTCGGTGGAACCTAGACGTCACCGCTGATAGAGAACAGCACCAAACACGTACAGATGTTTGGGATCAAGAGAGGGAGAGAGGGAGAGGAATGGAGGGAGAGAAAGGCGTGGTGCCACCAGCATGCGGATGTGGCCCCTACAAAAAACCCCAAACAGAAAAAAGACTACAATTCCCTCCCTCTTTCTGCCTGTGGCAGCAGTCGACTGGCGGCAGCGGTTCACCACAGCATCCAAATGAATGCAGAAATCTCTGAACGCTGGACATGTTGTTTCTGAGAGGCTAATAGGATGCAGAGATGACCGTGGAGCCGGTAACCCCCCCCCCCCTTACAACCCCAAGCTGTCTTCACGCAATGCTTCGACTCGGCTAATTGAGACCCAAGAGGCCTTCATTCTCTCCCTCCAATTCCTGTCGTTTACCTTCACTCTCTCCCTTTCTCTTCTTGCCTTTCTGTCTCGTCTCTATTCATTCCTGGCCGGCTCTCCCTCTCTGTCGCTGCTACTATCTCTCTACCTATTCATCCCTCTCCTCCTTTCTCCCAATGAATTGAATTCGGTGTATTCACGAGGGATGATAACCTGTGAAACGGTGCTAAGATATTCATGCAGGTGACAAAATCAAAGCGCTCCGTTTGGCTTTAAATGTGGAGCTAGTGCAGCCTCGCCAACCTCAGTGTCTCTCAGTGCACAAACAACTGCAACTGGTCAAAAATGTCATGCGTTTTTTTTTCATTGTGGCTTTTGGGAACGTGTGTCTAATGTTTTCCCACCATGTCATTTAGTATAGTGTCAGTTTCACACAGAATTCATAAGGTCATAAGTTTGAACAACAGACTATATATAAGTAGTGGACGTCGTCAACGTGACGTCACCCATTAGTTTGTGGCCGTTTTGAAGCCTTGAGTTCAGCATTTTGGTCGTCGCCATCTTGGTTTTTTGCAACAAGAAGTGACACGAGAGGGTGGAGCTAAGTAGAACCAAACGCTGAATAAGACATTTTTAGGCGACCAAAAGGTTATAATTAGCTTTCATGAACTGAAAACACACTGTGAAAGGGTTAAAGTTCTAAGATGAAAACACGGACATCTTCCAGACAACGCCGTGGTAGAGACCTGTCAATCAAAAGGTAGCCCTAAACGCCCTAAAGCATCCCCTGCTTTATGGTCTATTATGGTCAAAAAATATATTTCTGCTACATAAATTATGCTTCTTTTTTTTTACTTTAATTTTCTTTCTTTCTTCTTGTTATCATCATGCAGGCTGTTCTCATACACTGTTTGTAGCTATACCTACGAAAAAAGTAATGCAGTGTAATTCGTATCCCACAAAATCAATTTGTATGTAATCCACATAATTGTGAACCAGGAAGTATAAAGAGCGACAAACGCAGCGAGGGGAAATCGGGGTGGATGGGTGGGTCTAAAAATATTGGCCTTTCGCCCAGGAGACCGCTGTTCGTGTCCTGTGTGAAACCAAAAGTCAAAGTTGATTTGTCACGTAACTTACGTACTGAAGTTACGCCAAATTCGTAGTTAATTTAACCCAAACCACAATCTTTTTCTAAACCTAACTAAGTAGTTTTGTTGCCTAAACCTAACCAAGTTGTTTCCTGTGAAAAAGACTGTATGCATGTAACGAGCGGAAAAATTGACACGTGTTGTTGGACATTTGTAGGAAGACGCATGAAAAATTAGGAATATCTTTTCGTGAGATATCGTACGAACTGTTGTATGAGAATACGTCGCATCTATGTTCTGATTTATTCTATTCTTATTTCAAATACTTCTAATTATTTATATATTTGATGTCACCTTTCTCTATGTATCTGTACTTATTTCTGTCCTCGTGCAGCTGCAATACCCAGATTTCCCTCCAATAAAGGTTTATCTTATCTTATCTTGAGAAATATTGCATATCTTCACCTCTTTAGGACTGAAAGAAATCCTTAAAATTAAGCAATGAAGAAAGAAAAATCCTTTAAAAACACAAGACCATAACTGTGAAAAGGAGGTGCTTCGTTTTAAAGAGTCACAAGGAAAAAAGACTGGTAAACACTGCTATAGTTCAGTCTGAGTCTCACATGAATTCTGCTGATACATTTCAAGCCATTGCAATGAAGAATATGAGACAAATAAAATAACCGTTATGTCACAAATAACCATCTGTCTTTATTGCTTTAACTGCAGGAACAAGAGATCTGTGTTGTGCTGTTTTTTTTTTGTTTCTTTCTCTTCACACATTACTTCTTCTGAACCTCTTTTTCCTTCCCTTTTAATATTAGTAAATATATGTTGATGTCTTTATCTCTCTTTTCTAAAAAAGAAAAAACATGATAAAAAACAACGCACGTGTATTTCAGAGTGAATCTATCAACATCCCTCTCTGCAGTCAGGCGGTGTGTCAGGGCTGAGCAGCACTAGGCTAAAGTCTCATTTGTGAACTGGGGCGATGAAAAAGCCATTTACTCTCACAAAAGCCGGTTTCATTGTTCTCTGTGACTGCAGCCGGTACTCTCGGCGACACTGAATGATGGGACCGTCGGCTGAATTAATGCACCGATCTGGCAACCCTGAACTGGCACATTTGTTTGTACATGTGCCTGTAAAATGGTTCACCTCGACTTTAACGTTACTGTACAGAGAAGAAAAGATGGGATGAAAGGCAGAGGAAGAGAAAAGATAAAGAAAATGAAGATGAAGATAAAAGGTGAGTAGTTCAGATGAGAAGAGAACAGTAGACATGGAAGCAGATTGTGGCGGACAGCCTCACCTGGTATGAAGTCCATGATGGGGTCGGCCGCTGTGGTGCCTCCTGCTATAAACAGATGGGAGAGTCAAAGTGGGGTCAAAGGTCAGATGGTTTGGTCCCACCCACACAGATGCCAACACATACACTCAGTTTACAAGAAAGCAGTAGAGTGCTCCAGGGATGGTGTATTTTTGTAGGCCAAAAGCCAACGGGATTGTTCCATCGGGTTTCGGATTATAGCAGAAAAGTCAAAGTACATTTATTTGTCACGTAATTTCTGTACTTAGGTTACGCCACTTCCGCTGTTATTTTAACCCTTTTCCTAAACCTTAATAAGTTGTTTTGTTGCCTAAACCTAACCAAGTCGATCTATTCCTAAACCTAACTAAGCAGTTTTATTTTGAAAAGCCTGGATTGACACGTGCGTCACATGTTGCTATACATTCGTAGGAAAACGCAAGAAAAATACGTTGTTGAAAATCGTGCTGAGCGTCACGAAAAAAAAGGGGACATTCGTGTCTATGTACACGAATCAAATAGATTACATTTTGCGACTATTTCACGACTGTGTTGGCCTTTTGTAAGACATATAAAAGCTTAAAATTTCACGAGTGGGGTGTTTACTGATGTATTTTATATCATAGAACAAAACATTAAAATCTCTTATGTCTCTTGTGTTAACCACAGACCTTATTTCAGGCATCTAACTAAAAAACCCATTCAAAAGACTCATTGATTACCAGACGAGGGAACCGGACGTGCTAAAATGCTAACTCATTTCCGGGTTTTAGGACTCATTCCTGCAGCACTCTCTAAAAAAATGTCATGTTGGGTTGCACCGCAGTTCAGAAAATATAGTATAGTATATTTTATTATAGTTTCTATATTTGGATATGAATGTTTTTCAGAGAAGGTCTTCACTTTCTCAGCACAAGTTCTCCCTGTTTATAAAATCGGATTTGGTTACAGTAAAGGGAAGATAAATGAGAATTTTGAGCATGGATGGGCCAGTTTGATTTTGATGTAGCAAGTTAAACAGAAAAAATACCCATTCAGTCCAAACTTATACGGGGAGAGGGAAGATGAGGGAGAATTTTTCATGGTCTTAGTCCAACGACTTTCCCTTCTGTCAATGTCAAGAAGATATATTATCGTAGACATGAAAGAGATGAGTGCTGCAGGATGAAAGAGAAGATGGGCGTGCAAGAGTGTTTCATGTCTTAAAACAGACTCTAAAAGTAGACTTTACGTAAATGATTCTAATACAAAACCTGTTCTTTTTAAAAAGATTTTTTCACATTTAGCATTTTACCTGTTGCCTCCAAAGCACACTGTAACTTTTTAAGGAGCGCTACATACATAAACTCATGAATACAGACACAGAAGAGGGTAGGAAGATAGTAAAAGGAACTGAGTTTACCCGTCACAGTGTCGTAGTCGTCGGGAGCCTCGGTCTCGCCGCCGCAGTCCTGCTGTCCTTCCTCGCAGTCTGTAACCAGGGTCGTGCCGGGGATGGTGATCGGCGCTGTGGTGGTCGCTCCAAACGTGGTCATGGGAAGTGTAGAGGCGATGGGCGTGGTGGGAGGTGCTGTAGTTGTAATGTCTGGATAGGGAGAAGGATAAAAGACTGTTCGTCTTTGACATTTGCAGCAACATATTCTCACTCCCAACTCGTCAAATACCATCGCTCAGTCAGCGCCCCTCGGCATGGAGGCCGACGTACGGGGTACCCCTCTTGTGTTACTTTTGGACAGACCAGGGACGGCGTGTCAACATACGCTTGTTACATGCATAGTGTCCTTTTAAAATAAACTTCTGTTTTCACAGAAAGTTAGCTTTAGGCAACACAACCACTTGGTTGGCGTTGGCGTTTAACCTTTCAAAACAATATTTTCAATGTGGTCAAAAAACAGTTTGCTCTCCCGCTTGCCGCACACAAAGAAAGCATGCACTGATGAGTTATATTCATTAAAGAGAGTTGATTTATTAAAAAGCTCATATAATACACTGAATCGTTTTTATTCAAATTGAGGACTTTGTTCGAGGATTTGTAATTTTTTCAGCGTGATGACGTCAGAAAAAGTTCAGGTTCAGGCTAAGGTTTTCTTAGATGCAAGTGGGGGGGCTACAAGGAAAATAGTTTGGGAAGCACTGTCCTATTGCATCTCAGAGGTTTATTGCACATGTATGTTACAAACAAGTATAAGAACTTTTCCAGGAACCCAAAAAACTTTTTAGAAGCTCAAGAACTTCCACAGGAGGAACCAGGGTCTAAAATTAGTTGGTGCACCCAAAAAAAGTCCCTGCTGAGGGAGTACTATTTTCTGATGGCCTAAGAGCTATAAGGGCAGAGTTTTGCGGCTTTAAATGTCGCCAACTGAGCAAAGATTAAAAAGAAAAATGAGACTTGACTCTATTTGCCAACTGTTAACGGTTTCGTAAGGCGGTTAAATACCACGGCAGAAAAACAAGCAACTTTAAAAACAGCCGTTTTCAGTGTCTCATCACGTGCTTCTCACGGGAAAACTGTCTCAAACCTGATGCTTATTAATCTGTTATCACCATCCCTAAGTTGCGGACAGGAATGAGCAAAAGAAACTTTTTATTTATTTGATGAGGCTCCTTAAAAAGGTACTGAAAAATAACAAGGAGCTGAGCAGAGCGTTGCTACTTCGGAGACAGGTTTTTATCACCGCAGCGTGACATGTAGTAAAACAAAGCTAAATTTAAGAGGCATCTATGCATTGTAATAACTTCTGGAGCTTAATGACATCATTGCTTTTATCTATGCAGGAGTATTGTGACTCATTTGGGGAAAAGAGATATTAGGTTGAATACCAGACACTCTCATTGACAATCCTGCAAAACTGTCTGGATACTTCTGGAAGATTGAAGAGGAGACGTTCTTCTTTCCCATCGAGGACCAAAGTAATAACGACACAAACCTTCTATCTTGTTAAATTCCACCACACAGTCGATGTCTAGTGATGTGTTTTTATGGAAATGAAGCAAATTGAACTTGCATTAGCATATGTAGACTATGTAAAAACCCCAGATGGTCTGCATGTAATTACACTTTGTAAGGAACCGTGTTTGCAGCGTTGTGAGTGGGACGGAGGTTTGCTCTCACAACAGCGTGGATGTAAGTGGATAAATTAACTCAAAGCTTGAAGCAGCATCAGCGACGAACACAAAGGGAACCTGATTAAACTGCTGATCTGCAGGCGTGTCGTCAGCTTGTTAGTTTTCTCTCTTGTGAGCTTAAGTTGACATCTTGATGTTTTTGTAGAAACAGGAAGAGACTTTTTTCCTTTGATGAATCAACAGAAACACTTTTTTGGAGAAGGAGTTGTTCAATAAAACTAAATGAACTGCTGGTTAAGTGATCTTATATTTGGCGCCTTATATCCAAAAAGGCCTTTAATATCAGTACATTTTGATTATTTAATAGCATGAAATCAGCTTGTTTGGCTGATAAGAGCACTTGAGGTCAAAGCTTTATCATTATGTACATTAATGAAGAGATAAAGTCAAAGAGCATCAAGGTAGCAGAAGGCTGTGATTTGGATAATTGGACATGATTGCTAATGTGTATGTTTGTGCTCGTCTGTATCTTTAAGTGTCTGTGTCATCTGCACGTCTGCATTTTCCAGTGCACACGTGTGGTTTGCATGCATTTGTGTGTGTGTTGTCGTCGTTCTCTCCTTCTGAAGTGAAACTCTGTTCATCTGGGACACACACACACAATGCTGTTTCAAATACCACACTTTTCTTTCTTCCTGTTTTCCCTCTCTTTTCTGCTTTTGATCTCACAGCTTTCACGCCCTCTCCATATGCGCGCACTTCTGGAGTTATTTTAATCCAGAACACGATCTTTTCCTAAACCTAACCAAGTAGTTTTATTGCCTAAACCTACGGAAGTAGTTTCCTGTGAAGACCGAAGTTTATTTTGAAAAGACTGTATGCATGTAACGAGTGACACGTGTTGCTGGACATTCGTTTGAAAGCGAACAAAAAAGGAGGAGGATACATTTTTCGTATTCGTTGTATGAGAATACGTTGGCGAAACACACTGTCAGCCACTTCATCCAAGCATCTATACAACGTTATTACACGGCTTTGTTGAATACTCAATTCTGATTGGTCAATTCATGGTGTTCTACGGTCTGTTATTTCTTTATAGCAGACCGTTGCTATGTATAGCAGACAGTTGCTATGTATAGCAGACCGTTGCACTGTATAACAGACAGTTGCTATGTATAGCAGACCGTTGCTATGGGCGCAGTTCTGATCTCAGACTCTGGAGGACCATTTTTGTTTCAAACTATGGATTTCTTCAGTAAGTATCAGTGTAATAAGCGGGATAATGTACAGCTATTGGGTCATTGTTGTGAAATAAACCCCTTCAGCAACAATCAGCGGCTGAAAGCTTTTGAATTTTTTAAACCAAAAAAAAATTGAGGTTTTCATGGAATCTTAGGAGTTAAGTTGATTATCAACTTTATCTCCTGTCTCCATTACTCCTCTCGTCTTTCTCATATCTCCTGCTCTTATTCCATCCTCCTCTCTCCTCTCCTCTGTCACACAAACACACTCTTCTCTCTCATCGTCTACTCTGCAATCTCGCCGGCTTTGGCTGATCCTTATCGTTCTCCCTGCAGGGCAACCAGATACTCAAACTCCACCAGAGAGCCTCCCTCCTCCCTTCATCTGTTCCTCCCTCACCTACTGCGGGAGGTCAAGCTCCCCTCTTTCTCATGCACGCAAGCACGCACGCACTCACGCGCACACACACAGACACACCATCCAGCTCTGACCACTGCTGCAGTAGAGATAGTAGCCTGCCATGGCATGCGTCAGCCTTTCATCCCCTCTCTCTCTCTCATTACACCAAACACTGCAGATAAGCAGTCTGAAGTGTAAGCAGTTCACGGCTTAATGACTGATTGGTTGGCTGGCTGATGCCACGCACACATTAATGCAAACACATCTGAAAATGATGTTTGCATGTTGAACCTTTTCCAACTAATGTTGCAGAGTGTTTTCCTAAACATTTAGCAGCTACACTGAAACCCAAAAAATATACGAATGTGTTGAAACCATCTTCTATTGGCTACTTGGGCCTTAAAGCTGCAGTGGGTAGAAATGGAGCAAATATGATTAAAAATGACTATGTCCTGACAGCAGTGCATGAGACCGGTAATCCTAACGGCATCTGCAAGATTTCGCAGACCGGAGGAAAACAACCAATCAGAGCCGAGCTGGAGAATGCCATCTCTGAGCAGCTGTCAATCACTCACAAACTCCGACTAAACGGTCAAACTAGGCAGCGCTGATCAAATATGAGTCAATATTCTGTTACTGTAATGCCTATTTCTCTCTTCAAATGTTTTCAGTAACATCTTGTAGTGCACGGTTTAGCTGTAAAATGAGAACGTTTATGACCCGGCAGCCATGTTGAGATCAGTTGAGGAAATACCAAGCCCCACCCACCAGCCGGATCACAGCCAATAGGAACGCTCTCTCTCAATGAAATGACCTGTGATTGGTCAAAGTCTCCTGTCACGGCTACATTTTTTAAAGCCTGAAAACAGAGCCATGAAGAAGTTTTCTCTCAGAACACTTGAATTATAATATGCTGAAAGGTTATTATGGAATTTTTGCCCAATGATGCCAAAAACATTCTGCCTACTGAAGCTTTAAAGGTGCTAAATTAGAAATTCAGAGCATTAATATAGCAGCAAACAACTATTGTCTATGTAAAGATCTAGAGGAGTAATGTCTACCTGAGCAGAGAATGAAGTCGCTCTCCCTCTGTGTCTGTTGTAATCAGAGCTTCTCTGTGCTTTGTTGACATCGGCGGGCCGGCTGCGTGTGCATGTTCGTGCATGTCAGCGTGCCCCACTGGCTAGCTCACGGCCGCCACTCTGCACTGCGCTCATACGGCGGTTACAGCTGATAACGCCGTCCCGACCAACGGCGTCATTACGGACAAAGTAACACCCACCCTCTTTTTTCCCCTCAGGTTAACACTGGTAGCTCAGGCAGCACTGTTGCAATTGTTTTTACAATTTAATTTAATTTAATTTAATTTAATTTAATTTAATTACATTTTTTGTTTTAATTTGACAGTATTTATAGCACTTATACCTGACATGGAAATCTCACTTTTTACAGTATGGAACCTTGAAATTATGTATTATTACCGGACTATATAATAGACCATTCAGGAGATATAAAAGTACCAAAACACTTGTGAAAATGAAAATTGATATTGAGTGAATGCAGACACTCTGTTGGTTAATGGAACTCACCATCCAGTTCACAGCCCAGCAGCTCCAGTCGGAGGCCCAAGCCCTCGTTGGTGGCTCTCTCCGGGTAGATCCTGACGAAGCGGGTCAGGAGGGGACCCATTGACCTCAGTTCTGGGGTGTCGTGGTTCTGATTCCCAATGAATATCTGAGAAGGAAGACAGACAGACACGTCAGGGCCTGATTGCACTTTACACATGATTTTATCCAGTGTTTGCCAGATGCCAGAAACAAGCCAATTAAAGAACTGAAGTTCCATGATGATTTCTTTTTTTTAAATTTTTATTTATAAGGAACAGTAATGAGAAGCTCTAAACTAAAGTTGATTTACTCTCTGTCTGATCCAACTTGGTGCAATTTCTAGCTGCAAATAGTTATTTGTGTTGATTTTAGCACAGTGTGCACAGAGTATCAGAGGAAATGTGTTTAAGAGGATGCCTGCGAATGTCATCGAAGAATAAAGACCTTTCTAGTGTGAGTTAGAATGACTTTCAAGACCAGTTTTTCTAATTAAATGAATTTGAAAGTACAAAAATAATTCTTCTATCAGAGGAGAGATCAGCTCTACAATGTAATTTTAGGCTATATTCCATCGAACATGAGGAATTCTGAGGCCTTTAAATAGTTTTTCCTTCAACAAGAAAATGAAAAATCTGTAAATCCCAGACAAATCTGAATGCTCTTTCCTGCTGTTGTTGAATCTCTGCAGCACTCGTTGCACTGTAAAGCTCATCCACGGTGCCGACAACAAAACCAACAATATCGTATTCTGTTCTGATGTAGGTCTGCTTCTGATCACGCTATCGGTCAGTTTGATAAAAAAAAAAAAAAAGCCAAAATAAAACGAGAGGAGGAAAAACAAAGACAAAAGCCAGGAAATCAGAACCAGAGTCAGATCCTTTCATATGTCCAACGTGGAAGCAGCACAGATGAAAATGGTTTCCGTCACACTGGGAGCCAAGAGGTGGGAGACCAAACACCAACAGCCCTCCCGCCTGTCTGCAACGCTGACATTTCCTTTGCTCCTGATTTACCACAGGCTGCAGTGTGGCATCATGGGTGAAGCTGGGATGTGCACCAGGCAGCATAAATCAAAATTTGAGTCTGTATGGGAACAATCGCTAACTTTTTAGCATTTACCAGACACAGTTGTTTTGTTGTTGCATTATTTATTGCATACTGTACTGCAATAAATAATGCAACAACAAAACACCAAACAACAAAACAACTGTATATATTCTGTCTTGAGCATGTTGTTTATGTGTTGTTTTATTCTATTTTTAGTTTTTTTTTTTTAAACCTCTGGCGAGATGGAATTTAGCCTTTCAAGCTAACTCTGGCTCATGTACAGTTTTTTTCTTTTTCTGTAAATCAATGAGCTAGTGTGACAAATAAATAAATAAACATTGATCACTGTATGCAACGTATCCTCATACAACGGTTCGTCTGATATCCCACGAAAACATATTCCTTATTTTTCGTGCGTTTTGCTACGACTCGGTAACAACTTGGTTAGGTTTAGGCAACAAAACTACTTAGTTAGCTTAAAGAAAAGATTGTGGTTTGGGTTAAAATAACTACGGAAGTGGCGTTACTTAAGTACGTAACTTACGTGACAAATAAATCAACGTTGACTTCTGGTTTCAGACGGGGTACAAACCGTGGTCTCCTGGGCAAGAATGGAATAGTTTCGCAGTATCAGTTTAAGAATTATACTAACATGCATCAATCAAACAGTGAGTTTGGAGTGTTACGGATAATTAAAAAATTAAAAACTTCACAAATAACCAAATAATGAGTAAAAGCTTGTTTATCCAACTTTTTTTTTTTTTTTTTTTAAATCAAAGAACTGGATATTTTTAATGCAGTTCTTAATATTTTGTAATGATCATTTAATGCTAATCCAAGCTGCATATGAGCTCCAACTGAGAGTTATGTAAAACAACTATATAATAAATTTAAATATTATAAATATATGATGAAGAAATATAAATATTGCATGAATATTTACTTGGGTTTCAAGGAAATTGATATTTTGCCTGAAATAATTGCCAAGTTACAGAGTTCTTTCCAGAAAACGTCCTATAGATATTTTGGGGAAATTATGGACCTATAAAATTGTGTGTTTTAGCCAGGCTTCAGTTTTGTTTCTGTGTTTCTGTGTAAGACGACAGTGTGCCAACACCGCACTCATAAACTATAACAATAATAAGTTTAACTACACAGTATCTTCGTATTTTTCAGTTTTAATGCACTTCATACCCCAAACATGTTTCCACTTAACGTATAGTATAGTTAATAGAACTGCTGTTCAGGGATGAATAATATAAATAATATAAATGATAAATAAAGTTCAGTTCTGGATACATCAGCTTGAGTTAGTTTGTGAATCTACAGGACAATTACAATTCTGGATTCTGGTCATCAATGTTTTCCTTAACATACTATCAAAGTGTGCCTGTTCTAGGATCTGTGTTCATGCTCCGGTTAAGATGACCAACGTCTCCTTCTGGATATATACACTCATATTTATGCATGAGCATATACAGCATGTATAGACTCATGTAGCAGCCAGGGCCTCACTGAGCCTTCCTGCCTGGTCTTTTGAAGAGGTTTTATAAAAAGGACACAGGAAACAGAGCAGAGAGGATTAGTGAGGGGATGGAGGAGCATCTAGATCTCCGTCTGCAGTAAATCAGCAGGAGTCTTGACGGCCAACCTCGTCCTCCGCCCGGCCATCTGGAACACATAGAGGAGGATGTCGCACCAACGGGGCCAGCCGAGGAGAGGAAGCGGAAGTCTCGGAAGCAACGACATGAATTTCCTCGAGGGCCAGAATCAAAGTCACTCAAATCGCCAAGAAGAGTTAGAGACTGAGACTGAGCCTGGTGGGGTCTAATATCTTCAGAGCTGAACAAATAAATTAATAATTAAAAAAAAAAACACCTGTCAATGAACTCCTAACAAACTCCAACAGTATGAGAGGGCAACCTCGATGATACTCGTAAAGCATCATAGCTGTGAATAACTGAAGACGACTAATGTTTTCATCAGCTCCTCTCTTCTCTTATCTGGATTAAATCAGCAGTGGGTAGAAATGGAGCAAATATGAGTACAAAAAAGTTATTTTTATAGAAGGATCACTATATCCTGACAGTAGTACACGAAACAGGTAATCTGAAAAAAATCATGTGCCTCTGTGTCCTCCGGTGTCCTCCGTTGCTCCTAATGGCATCTGCAAGATTTTACAGACCGGAGGAAAACAACCAGTCAGAGCTGATCTGGAGTCTACGGTCCAGCTGCCGTCTATAAGAGCTGGCTGTCAATCACTTGCGGCAGCGCTGATGAAATATGAATCAATATTCTGTTAAGTTAATGTCTATTTCTCTCCTCAAATGTTTTCAGAAACATCTTGTAGTGTACTGTCTAGCTGTAAAAGGAGAAAGTTTGTGACCCGGCAGCCATGTTGAGATCTATTGAGGAAATACCAAGCACAGCCAATAGGAACGCTCTCTCTCTGAAATGACCTGTGATTGGCCAAAGTCTCCCGTCACGGGCTAGATTTTCTAAAGCCTGGAAACAGAGCCATGAGGAGGTGCAGAAGTCTAGTTTTCTCTCAGAACACTTGAATTACAATATGCTGAAAGGTTATTATGGAATAATTTTTGCCCAATGATGCCAAAAACGTTCTGCCTACTGAAGCTTTAAGGCAGTCGGACAGATTTTAGTGAATGAATCCAATTAATTTGGGTACAGACTTGTGATTTCACACGTTATAGTATTTTTGGGGGTGTTATTATGGCAAACATAATGTATACAGGAAAGTAATGGATAAAGGAATCATTAACACAAATAATATTCTTTTACCTACACCTATCTACAAGTTTAATTTACAGTGTGTTTAATGAAGTTTAATGAACAGCATATGGGACGTCTGATATGCTGTGAAGGGAGAGCGCAAAGCCTCGGTGAATGAGTGAAAGAACAAATCAATCAGCAAGCAAGGTGATAAATAAATAAATGTTAAGGTCTGGTGCACAGACTAAATCCTTCCCCTTCACCTCTTGTCAAGGTTTTGTTGAGCGCTTCAGACAAAGCATCCAACAAACAGCAGTCAGAATTCATACTGTATGAATAGCAGTCTATAATTTGCTAAACATTTCGTTCCAGGAGAAAATAGCAAGTTGTGTTAATGTGTTAAAATAATTAGTGGCGTTAAAACAAATTTGCGTTACCGCGTTATCACGTTAACTTTGACAGCCCTAGTAATTTTGTAATTGAATAAAATGTGATGAAATGTTTGACTGTCTGTTTTTATGGTGTCTTGTAAACCCATGAGGGTTGGGCACTTTGTGTGCATGACACGAAAATAAAGAAATCAATCAATCTCTGGACCTGGGTTGAATGTGGGCCAGATACTACCCGGGTTAATAAAGAATTCACATCCTTAAAAGAAAGACATCTACGGGAGAAATCTCTCTACATAAGCGTGTAAGGAAGCACTTGTGATAGCAGTCACACGCAGGTTGAACGCACGTTATGCATGAACATGTCAGACCAACCTTGGGCTTGGTGGTGTTGTCCTCCTTAACAATGGTCCACTCCTCTCCGTCCAGACTGTGTCCCACCTTGAACCTCTTCATAAAGACGTTCCTGTCGCGGTGTTTCCCTCCCTGGATCACCACGCCGCTCACCATCTTGTCCTGGCCCAGATCCACCTGTCAGGGACGAGATAAATGGTTGGTTTCACTCACTAACTGGCTGATTTATGACTTATTGATAAATGATTGTACAGTACACTGTTGTTCTATCTTGGTTAAATAAATGCAGCAGAAATAAAACAAAACCCTATCACACCATTCAGTATCTTGCTGACAGAATTTGATCATCTGTTTGACCAATGAACCGCACCGTTCCCCATCATTAAACGTTCAAAGTTCAGTCACCTGCAGCCACTCGTTTCTGAAGGGCTGCTTGGTTTGCTGCCCGGTCCAGCCCGATCTACCCGTCAACAAGCGGGCGTTTTCAGCCACCCAGCCCCGGTCGGCGTACGACGAGGCGCCGATCTGAGCGTCTGAGATCTGACCGGACACCATCCCCAGCATCCCTGAGCAGGGGTAGTCTGTACAGACAGAGAGAGACAGAGGGAAACAGTGGTGGATAAGAAACTTTTGAAAGGCGTACAGTATGATAAGAAAGGCTACTGCCATCCTTATCTTGTCAACGCTTAAGTCAGCAGTTTTAGTTGATGCCCTCTGGGCGCTGCTGCAGTGTTTAAACTCAGGAGTAAAAACACCAGAGACTCGTTCATCATATCTGGGAGGGGGTTGTTTTAACACAGAATGATGTAGCTTTCTGTGGTTATAAGCATGTATGAAGACTGATTTCGAATGACTTAATATTAACTTGTGGTTTTAGCTGTAGCTCTACTGTCTCTACCGTTAACCCTCTGAACCCTAAGCAATTTCAGGGTGTTTTTTCTTTTGCTCCGGTCCCATTTTACTCACTGCATCATTGTTCTTTATTGCAATATATACTGTAAGTCCTGCACCTCTATGGAAACAGCACAATCATGGCTAGAAGTAGGGAGAACTCAAAGATGTCTTTTATGCAGTATAACACAGTTATAATGTTATAAAATATAAAACAAAAATAATAATTTGATTTTCTTTGATAATTTATTTTACAAAAAATTGAAAAATGGAATCTATATACTGTATATAACATTTTTCCAAGTGCCCACAAGTGATACCAATAAAAAAAAGAAAAAAAAGAAAATTGGGGCTCCACATGCTATACATAACAAACTATTTACTCTCTGCTCTGTGTAAACAGCTTGCAGTTCAGTCAAAGTTTCACAGAATTATTTGTCACGTGACTATTGGTATCAGGGCTGCACAATTAATTGAAATTTTATCAAAATCAATATGAACAATAATATGACCTACTGCAATTTTCAAATCGCAGGAAGGCAAAATATTTTTTAGGTGAAATGTGTGTCAAAATACCATTTTAAATTAAATATTGTGGTGCTGCAGAGATGTCCTGGCCTACACATCATATTCTACAGACTTGATAAAAAATCTCTGTTTGGTACAGATCTCCCCATAAATCACACCATAATAATTTGAATACATTTTTCAATGAAAATGAGAATAATGATGTAAAAAGTATCATTCCCTCTAATATCATAAATCAGTCAAAAGAATCATAATTTGATATTTTTTCAAAATCGTTCGGCCCTAGTCTCAGCTGAGTTATTCATGGCTCCCATGCGCTGAGGAGCGCAGAATTTAATGTTTTTTTACAGGATCTGGTTCTTAAAAAAACGGTATATATTGGCACTTTTAAATGAGACTTGTAAAATAAAGAGATTTTGATGAAATATCACTGTTTTAGGTTTAAATTTGGTTGTTTTTCCTGATGGAAGCGTTCGTCGAACCTGATTTGTTCAGGGACCGTCGGAAATTTAAAAATCTGATCGATATGTTCTGTTTTCACAGTTTCTCGCTATGATAAATGATGTATTTTTGGGGATTATTTAAAAGAAAACATGTCTTTCAAACCTGCCCGCGGGTTGTAGAGTTCAGAGGGTTTTAATACTGATATAACTGGTATGACTGCTTTACTCTATTATACTGGTTCTGGTTAGTAAAGGGGGAGGCTACATGTGACCTTGAGGCTACGAGACAATCTGTTGAATAACCAGGCCACTCTGTTGTTCCAAGTATTCAAGAAATATACTGGGATAATTACCGGATAATTGAAAGACTGTTGTTGTGCTTTTTGGTTTCTCGGAATAAGACAACTTAATTAAACTGTAAAATATGTGGACACAATGGTCTGGTCACTGAGAGCCCAAGTTAAATCCATTATCCACAACAAGCTAGATCTAATATCCGGACTCAAACAGTTGTGGTCTCAGTGTGATATTTGTATTTGACAAATGCTTCCAGAGTTGTATCTGGGGCTTAACAACAGCTCCTGAGGATGTAAATTCCTCCACAATGTGAATATACAGCTACTCCGTGTTCTTTATGGAAACCCCCCACAGTACTCTGTCTGTGTGTGTTCCTGTGCTTATGAGCACCAAATGTCCTCCCAGGGATAGAAAAAAATGGCTTAAATGGGCAAAAGGGAGCTTGTGTTTCCTGTATTTTATTACTTCTTTAAATTGCATGATTTGGATTAGGAGTTTGGAGTAGGATTAAACACAGAAAAAGGATTAGATTTAAATCAAAATGAGGATGAAGTTTAAGGTTACAGGTTTAGAGTGAATGATTTTACGTTCAGTACTTGCACACCACACAAACACTTTCCCAGTTGCGCCATTATATCTCCTGAATCACCTGTGTAGCACTCTACAGCCTGTTCTCCTACTGTATGAGTAAGAGCCTGATCTCTACGTTATGGAGCTCTCCTACCGAGAGTAGCTTGTAGCACATCAAGGACTGAGGTTTATATAATGTTAGAGGGTGAGTAATGAGGCGGCATGATTTTCCTCCGCTCCTCAGTAATGAATAACGGTGTCCTTCTGTGGGAGTTGGCGCTGGCCTTGGAAGCGGTGATTATTTTAAATCAACAGAGAGCAGCAGGAGGTTCTCGTCCCGCAGCCAAAAAGATGCTGGTTTGATTCACGATGTGCAAAAAGTGAGAAAATGTTATTAACGGGAGAATGTACGGTCCGAAAAAGAACAGATAAAACTCGTCAAGAAGTGTTCTTCACTGTCACTCATTTCCTTTTCACATGAGGTGTTAAAGGACCAGTGTGTAACATTTAGGGGGATCTATTGGCAGAAATGGGAAGATAATATTAAGTATGTATTGTATATGTAAGTATTAAGTATGTTTTCTGCAGTGTATAATCACCTGAAAATAAGAGTTGTTATGTTTTTATTAGCTCAGAATGAGCCGTTCATATCTACATAGTGAGCGGGTCCTCTCCAAGGAGTCCGCCATGTTGCACCACGATGTTTCTACAGTAACTACAGCCCAGAACGGACAAACCAAACACTGTTAACTTTTCCTGCTTGGACTGGAGTCGATAACGTTACCCACTGCCGTTGCCGCCGCTCTCTCTCTCCTGCTTCACCACTCACTTCCCACGTACACACGCACACTCTACGCACTGGCTCTGCTCCAAATGACCTACGCTACTCTGACAACAACTGGCTCTAGAGAGGGTCATTCGCGTTTTTGCATCGGCCATCGTAGTTCTCCAACACCCTTGGCACAGGTTTCAGTTGGTTGCAATCTCATCACCTCACCGCTAGATGTCGCCAGATTCTACACACCGGATCTTTAACGTTACTTTGTCTATTCCCTTCGTAAAGATACATTCAGTGTTTGTAAAAATGCATCCCAGGTTTAGGAGAGCGCAAGTAAATCTGTATAAAATGTTTAAGAAAGTTGATTTTGCATTTGTGAAAGTAAGTCAGAAGTTTAACAAAGTAATTCTGTGTTTGCAAAAGTTCACTGACCGTTAAGAAAGTTCAGATTCAGGTTAAAGCAAGAGAGAAATTAAGTATTTTCACTTCATGTATTGTTTAAATTTGGACTTTATATTAAATATAATACATTTTTGAATAGAAAATGGTGAAATTTAGTCTTGGTTTTAAAACTGAGTCAAAAAGTGAATTTTCCAAGTAGCGAGTGCATGTATCGTGTGTAGGTATGATAATCATGAATCATGTTTACATGCTCAGTAATATATTAGAAAATGGAAGTGAAAAGAGAAATCAAATAAGTGTGTGTGTGTGAGAGAGCACATGCCCACACTGCATATGTGTGTTATATTAGATAAGATTTAGATTAAATTAAACCCTAGTGATCCATGTGGGGACAGGGGGAAGTTAATTAAGAAAGATAGTGCTAGAAATATATTAACTTACAAGAGTTAATAAAAACATAAATCACTGCATCAAGAGTTGAGGAGCTGGGAGCGTAGCCTTGTATCATGTACAGTATGCGTGTGTTTGTGTAACCTACCTGACGTTCTGCAGCCGTAGATCTCGAAGCGCATGCAGATGCCTTGCTCCCAGGACATGGGGCGGACGCGGATGTAGCGAGCCAGAGTCTGTTTGGGGAGGAAGGAGCGAGCCTCGTCCGTCGGGTTGAGGTTCCCCTGGAAGATCTGACCAGTAGAACGAAATATTATGAATACTTTGTTACTTCTACTACTACTTCTGTTATCACTGATACTGTTACTGCGACTGATCCTGGTACAAGTCTTATTAACTACTACAACAACTACTACTAGTATTATTATAATTACTAGTGCATTTACTGCAACTGAAACTGGTACAACTCTTATTAACTACTACTACTACAACTACTACTAGTACTACCACCACGCTTTTACTAACACTGCCACTACTATTACTATTACTGCTTGTACTAACACTACTACTACTACTACCACTGCTTTTACTACCCCTGTCACCACTATTAACACTATTACTACTGCCTCTACTACTACTACTTTTACTACTACTACTGTTTTACTACCTCTGAAACTAATATTACTAATAGTAATATGAGTGAGAGGTAGTAAAACTAATGAAACTAATTACTACTAAATACTCTGAAACTAATATTACTAATAGTAATATGAGTGAGAGGTAGTAAAACTAATGAAACTAATTACTACTAAATACTCTGAAACTAATATTACTAATAGTAATATGAGTGAGAGGTAGTAAAACAGTAGTAGTAGTAAAAGTAGTAATATTATTACCACTACTTTTAACTAGTACTTCTACTACTAATACTACTACTACTACTACTACTACTAATAATAAGTTTTACTACCACTGTCACTACTACTACAACTACTACTGTACAAACATTGCTAATTTCACAGTTACTACAATTACTACTGATGATTTTAGTACAACTGCCACTACAATTACTACTACTGCTCTACCAACATTATAACTACCACTACTACTACATTTACTAAACAATTACTACTACTACTGATTTTACTACCACTGCTACTGCTATTGCTACTACTGCTTAACCAACATAATCACTACTACTACTATAACTAAAACTATTACTACTACTGCTGCTTTTAAACAATTGTCACTACTATTACTACTGCTTTACCCACATTGCCACTACTACTACTACTACTAAAGCAAATCTTACTACTGCTGCTATACTACTGCTCCTACTACTTACCAAAGCCACCACTACTAATACTACTACTACCTCTGGCCCAAATGTATGCTATTATGTAAATTACCTGATATACTCCATGATTAGCTATATAACGTGTTATAATCAGCTGACTGTATATAAACTGGCTTGTTGTGGTTTGAGCAGGTTTGACTCGTGACTAAAGACACTTGACCTGAACATTTTAAATCACTTGGAAGCTGTTGTGCTCCAACAGAACAAAATCAGTATTGAATCTGGCTGTTCAACATGAGGCATTGGAGCCAAATTTGGCACCCTGGATAATTCTCCAGGCTCGATTTAACAGTAGCTGAGACTTTGACATGATTCGTTTGATACTAGCATATGTACTTGTACCACGTCTGTCACCGTGCCACTTAATGAGAAACTCTGGAAGCTATCAGTTTATCTGTGCACCGATGTCACTAAGACAACTTCCAGACCAGTGTTCCTCCAATGCATCCTGACTTTGATGAGACTTTCAACGCGCTCGTTTCAGTCAAGGCTCAGATTAGGGAAGCTGCCAAATGCTGTCAGCCTTGGAAAACATTGATTCAGCCATCCACACACATCTCTCCCCGTTGATTAGGAGGCAGAGTCCTTCATTACTCATCTATATTAGATACATAAGGGTTATTATGGCTCCTCATTACCTTCTGCTTTGAGCCCTCCTTCACGGTGACCCAGTCCTCTCCGTTGGAGCTCAGGTCCACTTTGTATGAGCGAACATAGTAGTGCTTCTTGGTCTCTTTTGAGATCGCTCCCTGAGTCCCGATGGCCGTGACGAATCGGAGAAATCCCAAGTCCACCTGGAAACAGGAAAAACAAGAAACAGGTCAATGGAAAAATTCATACAGGATTAAAGGCAGGGGTTCCTCAGGAGGTACATATGTACTTCTGGTACTTCAAATAACTCAACTAATTTGAAAAAACAGAAATAATGATTTGATTAAAAAAAAAAAAAATCCACATATTTACAGCTGTAACAGCTGAACACTACACATCACAAATGAGAGTGCGTGAAACGTAGTTAGCAAGCAGAGAAGTCTAAACGGTTACCTAAAAGCAATGGAGTTGAAATATATAGCTAAAAGTCCTAGATAAATGGTTGAAATACATAGCTAAAAGTTATATATAAATGGTTGAAATATATAGCTAAAAGTTATGTATAAATGCTTGAAATATATAGCTAAAGGTTATGTCTAAATAGTTGAAATATATAGCTAAAATTTATGGATAAATGGTTAAAATGTACAGTATAGCTAAAAGCATTGGATAATGATTGAAGTATATAGCTAAAAGTTGTGTATAAATGGTTAAAATAAATAGCTAAAAGTTATGTATAAATGGATGAAGTATATAGCTAAAAGTTATGTATAAATGGATGAAGTATATAGCTAAAAGTAATATATAAATGGATGAAGTATATTGCTAGACATAATGTATAAATGGTTGAAGTGTATAATAGTAATGGAACAACCAACTTCTGCCTCTCACAAGTAATATTAGCAAACTTGTAAATTGACCAAACTGACTGACCAAACATTGACATCCACTTTTCCACTTTTATATAATTAATAGTGTTAAATTAATCTGATTGAAAACATTATTTGTATCTATAAAAAAAGTTGGGAACCACCGGCCTGGAGGTTAAAGAAGTGGATTTGTAATGGAAAATCCAGTTGGAGACGGTAAATGAGAAAGGCTTTCCTCTTCTTACAACAAGCACTGTCAAGAAGCCATTAAGAAAGGAAATGAAAGCCTGAAGACGCTAAAGTTTTAAATTTTTAAAGCCTGATTTAACCTCAGTCTGCTCAAGCACAAGGTTGTGTTTGTTCTAGGCAGATCTTAAAGTGTCAACGTGTATAACGGCATCAAAAAGAAAAGGAAATAAACATCTTCAGGAGTTTCTTCTTTGACGTTACAAAACATAATATAACATGAAAGTTTAATGAGTACCAACTTATACATAAAGAGCCAAAGCATCAGCCTACAAGTAAAACACTGTCTTGCACTATGTTTCACTTGAAGCATATGGTCTCATTAATTATACCGTGATCCGTCCAATAGTAGACAGTGAAAAATCAGAGCAGGACGCTGGAGAGATAGGCAGCCCCATTTATTAAGACATCCGCCTCTCTACCACAAAACGAAGACCGTTACAAGAACATTAAGCAGTCAGTATATTATTTAAAAACCTCTCTGTCATTTTAGTTTCCGTCGCGGCAACGTCGTGAACACCTGAAGGGATTTCTGATTGAAAATTTACAGTAAAAAAAGAGAGAAAATTGTTGTGAATTCTTCTCATAAACATTTCTCAGGTCATTCCCTTCGTGCTACTCATTGACATTTTATTATCAACAAAAACAATCTTTTCCAAGAAATGGATGCAGCGTGACATTTTGATTTAGGTCATGTGTTTAATTCAGGCCCGTTGAGTCAATGATACACTGAGGTTTGAGCCTCCGGCTGCTGATCCACAAGGATGTCCACAAGAAGTCTGTTTCCTGAGATACTGAGGAGTGTGTGTGTGTGTGTGTGTGTGAGTGAGTGTGTGGGAACCAGCTCAGGATCAATTTTACGGTTGTCCACCCGCATCACTAATGACTAGTGTGTGACCTGTGCTGTACGTGCGTGTGTGTGTTTGTAACCCTCTAGGTTAAGAGGTCGTTTCAGACCAACAGCAGATTATGTGAGAGGAAATATATAACAACTGGATATTAAAAAAAAACTGACAGAAGTAGTGTCGGTTTAGATCAACTGCAAGGTACACTGTCTTGTCTTTAGCCTTAGTTTATACTCCAGGACATGAAAAGAGTCGACTAAATTAAATTTTAGGAAATATGCAAGTTTTACCAAGAAATAAAATAGTAGATTTATCATTTTAATCTTGGCGTGTCGTGTGCAGAGTGGTCCAGGTTAGCCTAGCTTAGCACAAAGACTGCAAGCAGGGGGAAACTGCTAGCATAGCTCTGTCAAAAGTGTATTTTATAATGTAACACGTATAAAAAGAAGAAAAGACATTAAAGTTAGCACACAGCATCTCAGCAGCCAGGTTGTAACTCAGATTCTTGAATGTAGGTTAAAAGTAGGGTTGTAAGAAAATCTCGAAAATATTGAATATCGTGATATTATGTTTTGTGATACTGTATCGATTCTCACAAACACTGTATCGAATACATATTGTAATGTATTTTTTAATTAATGGTTTGTATGCAAAGATTAACTCAGTCAATACTTTATTTCGTTTGCAAAGATATGCGCCCCTCTCAGGGTATGTGCCCTTTCAAAGTAGTGCTATGATGTTGGGATGCTACAGTGACTGTAATAAATGCAAATGCAGATCCCACTGTTCTGATTGCAAAAAAAAGTAACTTCTTTTAACTCAGACTTTATGCATATGGTGGAGTGTTCTTTATACTATGACAGTTTTCCTAAAATTAGATCGCAATACATCACCTTTCTTACTGTATCGCAATATATCGCAATTTATTACACGGTTGTGTTGAATACTCGATTCTGATTGGTCAATCACGGCGTTCTGCGGTCTGTAATTTCTCTTTAACAGACCGTTGCTATGGGCGCAGCTCTGATGTCGGACTCTGGCGGACCGTTTTTGTGTCAAAATATTGATTTCTTCAGTAAGTAGCCATGTAATAAGCGTGATAATGTACAGCTAGTGGGTCATTGTTATGAAAGAATCCCCTTCAGGGCGATGAGAGACCACTTCGCGTCAGGGTGCCTCATCGCCTTGTCTGGGTTTAAACAGATGCTAAAGGGTGCCTTCTGCGTCGGTATAACACGCTGAGGGGCGTGAAAAAGTGTCTGTATTTGACACCCCGGGAATGAGAAAGGGCTGCATTAGCTTGTCCTTGTATTCGTTCTGTGTAGATAACTGGAAGAAAATCAATGAAGCCTAAAGGCATAAAGTTCATAGAATGAACCAAAGCAGAATTTTATAAATGCAGGTTTTAAGATTATTATCTATTAATTAGTATTACTTTATTGGTAAAACCAAAAACACATGGACGTTTTCTCCTAAAACAAGGCGATTAACTGTCACAACTTAAACTAGCCAACATCTCTCTGGTGGCTGAGGGGAATTTCATAGTTTGATTGTAACTGACTAAACGTATTGTCTTGTGTCTGATTGAGTTAAAACAACTCACCAGATATCCTAAAAATTCCACCTTATAAAACGTCCATGTGTTTTTGGTTTTAAACAGAATCTGATAAAGGATTAACAAAGTATTTTTTTAAAAATAAACTAATGTAATCATCCTTATTTCACCAGCAGTTCAAAGCAATTCTTAATATAAGTAACTCTTAGTGAAATTACAATGACATTATCGTATCTCGTGGCTATACTTTCCCCATTTTCCTCATGAAATTATGATCCAAGGGCTAAATAACAGATAAAAAGACTTGTTCAGATGGCCGAGGTATTTTTATCTCGATGCCGCGAAGAAGCGTCCAGAAAGACTGTTAGAGATAAAAAAAAAGATGAATAAAAAGATATCATCAAAGAGAGCAGTAGTGATAACAGAAAGCCTAACTGTGGTCTTTTGAAATCAGTGATTCACATATATACTGTGCACAAATGCTACAATATCTAAAATTAAGAATGCTTCACCAAGACTGAATGTAGCTCAATAGTTATCACAGTGAGTTCCTCCAAACTGCATTAAGGCATTAAGTGGACTCCATTTATTTTCATAACTGTGTATTAATTGAGGAGACACTCCATTTGACTTTCATTTAATTCCACTTCAACTAAACAAAATTGCTTGTTTGTTGAGTTTGGAAATTATCAGTTGCATACCAAAAATACACAGCGCTTCAGCATGTGGGATGCCTGTAATATATGGTGTGTAATTACATTACCATAGAGACGGTCCCGCTGTGGTACTGTACATGGGAAGGGACCCAGAGGCCATTATTTAACTTCTCCCACTGTTGCTTTTTCAGGAAAAGAAGAAGAAAATAGCTTCCAGTGGGTTTGTGTGGGCTCTGTGACTGACGGCGAGACCCCTGGGAAACGATGTTTCGTGGGATTGTTCGCTCGACGTTCCCAGCTGCCTTCTGATCTGAATTCCCACGAGACGCATTCCCCAAACGCAACACGCATGCACTGTACTGTATGTAACAAAGACGCAGTGTATGGTAGTTTTCGTTGTGAAATGAGATAAACAAGCTTCTAGATAATTTCATTATAGCATCAAGAGTTGAGATAAGAAATTCAGTAAAGTGGCTTCCGGTTATTTTAGCTTGTGATCTCTTAAAATGAAGCAATGCATCGCGAGTTATGTCCTTAGTGTGGACATGTGAGCAGTTTAACGAAAGACTGATATTTCTATATTAAATTGAAGAGGCTTTAAGAGGTGAAAGTATCACAAGAAAAAAATTAACATTTTGTGTAGCGGTAATATTTTTCTATTTTTCCTCCTTATCCTTTGAATCATCTTATGACCCCTTAGATTTACCTCGGTCCCGACCCCAGTTTGGGCAACACTGGTAAACACAGGTTTTGGAGTTAATCCCCAAGAATCAAAGGGCAAAGGCTTCTTTCTAGGGCTTCGATTTTGCACACTGACATTCAATGATCCCATACATTTCTCTATCAGAGAAGAGACAATTTCTTTATTGACAGTTGCCTCAATGGATCAGAACATAATGCAGCTATAACACAGGTTCTCCTGTATAAGTGGGCAATTCTCGGAAACATGGCAAGATAAAGGTAAACACATCAGAAAATCACTCCTGGAGTCCACCGGTCGGAAGAATCTAAAGCTGAATCGATTAGCCGAGTACTTAAATTACGTGAGCGACATGAAAATAATCTGCAACTGCTTTGATAATCCATTAATCGGTTAAATTACTTCTCGAGAAAACTTCTCACTTTGGATGAGGATTTGATGGTTCGTTTTGTCTTGTGCGACAGTAAAGTGATTATCTTTGGGGTTTCTCGAGTGCTGGTGAAACAAAACAATCAATTTTGAGGGCATCATCTTGGGCTTTAGGAAATTTAAAGGGCATTTTTAAAAATATTTTGCCATTTTATACACCAAACAATTAATCAAGAAAACCTTTGTAATTTAGACTGATAATGGAAATAATCATTAGCAGCTCTAATGGAGTCCAAGGTGGATTTTTTTTATCTTCTTGATTGGCAAAAATATAATGCTGATGCTGACTGGATATTAATATTTTTCAATTACATAATGATGAAATTGCTGATTTAAATTCTGGTTTAACTCAGAAAATTAGAAAAATGAAGGCTATTGTCATACACCATTCGTAGCTATCCTTACTAAAAGTAATGCACTGTAATTCATATACAACTCATGAAATCCATTCATATATAATTCACGTAGTCGTGAACCAGGCAGTATAAAGAGCAACAAACGCTGCGTAGAGTAGGTCGGAGGGGATGGGCGGGTCCAAAAGACTGGACTTTCACACAGGAGACCGGTGTCTGTGTTGCGTGTGCGACCAGAAGTCTACGTTGATTTATTTGTCACGGAACTTCCGTACTTAAGTAACACAACTTCCGGAGTTATTTTAACCCAAACCATGAACTTTTCCTAAACCTAACTAAGTTGTTTTGCTGCCTAAACCTAACCAAGTTTATTTCTGTGAAGACGGAAGTTTATTTGGAAAGACTGGAGCGAAAATTTACATGTTGCTGGACAATCGTAGGAAAGCGCACTAAAAAAGAGGAATAACTTTTCCTAAGACATCATACGAACTGTTGTATGAGGATAAAAAAATAAGGCTCTCTCACATTCAATAAAATGTCTTCAAGATGCCTTAAAAGGCAACTTTTCCCCTTAAATGTTGCAATTGTGCAAATACAGCTTAATGCATAATGTTAAGTTGACTGTCAGACATATTTAATTGTGGAACTTTGACAGATTAACTTGTTCTTATACTAACAGCTTTTCACAGATGTACAAATGTTCAGGTGTTGTGCACAGACAATGCTCAACGCGACAGTTCAACAACAATCTTCCAGAGTTTGAATAAAGAGTTGATAATGTTTCCCCAGTTTAAACAGGAAAAGCCTCAGGTCTGACAGCAATCCACCGGCCAATCGTTGCAGTCGTTATATGTTTTCTGTAGCGGCCGGTCAAAGCGCCATTCTCCAGACTTCCTCTATCAAATGACTAATGCTAATTGCTCTCCCATCTTACTCAACACTTGGCAGTGCCCACATTAATGCCACAGCAAACAGTCACACTTAGAGCTTCTTAATGAAGGGAACAAAATGCAGGAAGGGGGCATAATTCAGTCAAGTGTGGCTAAATGAGAATGAACAAAAAAAACAAAAAAACAAGGCTACTTCCTGCCAAAACAGGATACTGCTTTAGCAGTGATAGTAAAAGAAAGAGCCCCAATTACTCAATTCTCATCTGAGGTTTCAGTGTTTACTGAAGAAAGTGCTGCACTCTGGGGATGCAGTGGATTGCAAGTTTTCACTACATGCACATATTTTTCAAATAACGGACAAAATGCTCTGCTATGCTTTGGTGCTCACTGAAGAAATTACCTTAAAAACATGTTGGAAAACCATCTTTTTGCGTGTTTACAGGATTATATTAGCTTAATAATCAGACTCAATTGCAATTTCGTTTCACTTCATTCATGACATTGCGTTGCTGTGAGCTGATTTCTTGTTGGGAAAAGGGGGTTACTTTGTTTAGTTTAGCCCTAACCAATCGGTAAAGAGTGACGTATCCGCCCTGCCAGCATCATTTTCAGTTGACAGTTGATTCTATAGGTGCAAGAGCCAGAGCTCCGACTGCAGATCGAAGGCGGCAGTGAAGCCGGATCTGGGTCTGTCCAAGGTGGGCTGGTCGCTGCCGGAGGCCCCGCTGGAGGCCCTGCTGGCGGTCCCGCTGGAGGCCCCGCTGGAGGCCCCGCTGGAGGCCCCGCTGGAGTCTGAGCTGAAGGAGTTTCTGGTGAACCTGCATGATTCCGTCTGATTTCGCACGGAATCGATGACAAGCATTAAGAATAATGAGATAGAAATAGCCAATCTTCTCTCTGATGGTCTCGTTTGCTTATGTAGGTCATATAGAGGCATCAGTAGAATGAGACTGTTTCATAACCAAACGTTCCTCACAGTAACTATAAGTTGAGAAGTATTATTTATGTTATTTGACTTGCAACAACTTGTACATTTGCGTTGGTATTTTCCACATTTGTCACCAGAAACTATGGAGGAAGATGACATCCTCATTCTTAATCCCACACACTATTTGGTCAATTATTTCTCCAATTAGAGGAAACAGCCATCAGTGAGCACAATACACAACATATTTGAATCAGGGATCATGCATCTGTTTAGTGACTTTTATACGGTTGCAGCTCATTGCTGAATTTCAAAATGACACCTTTCTATTAATAAGAAAGTAGGACCTCTTTTTCTAATTTCTGCTTTTTGCAGCCTTGAGGCTTTAATCCCAAACAAAAAATGCAACACACTAATTAGACAACCCTGTCTCCTAAAATGTACATGAATGCACAGCTAATTAAAGAGCTAAAACATGCTGGAAAAAAATCACATAGAATTGTTATTGTTTGGAACTTTTACATAGTTATGTATCTGCTGAGCAACTTTTAGAACCACTGGGCCCATAAAACCTCATTAGAAACTTTCTACATGACGCCTTGGCATTGATGAAAAAGAAGTCATTTTCTTCTCATTTCTGAAATACTTTCTTTTAGTAGCCTCGAGGTTTCTATCCAAAATGAACATCAGACTAATTAGATCTACTTGGTTCTGGGGCTTTATGTTCTTTGATGAATGACATAACTCTCATTTCATCACTTTTTTTTTTGTCTCTGCTCACTCATTGCGTAAGAAATTAGATTTATGATTAGCACAACGCAAAGACACTTGACTTCTTTCACCACAGCCACCAATGTGCTTAAACAAAACTTAGACAAGGCCTCACATGTAGGCTACGACTCCATGTTAGTCTGATTTGTGTTGAGGTTTTATCTCAGCTATTGATATTTCCTGGGTTTGGAAGTTCACTGAGGCATTCCTCCAGAGGTCCGCTCTGGATAACAAGAGCCTTTAATGCTCTCTGGAGGATCTTTTGTCTTTCAGTTCCCCCCCCCCCCCGTTCCGGCTACGACAACAAACCTCGCTCACACAAGGCCTAAATGTGTTCTCCAGATGCACGTCGCTGAGCTCTTCCTGGTGGCGTCAGTCAAACAGATCCTGAAGACAAATGGCAGGGCGTCTATAAATACCTGAAGTCAGGAGGGGAAGGAAGCCTTTCCTTTTGCATCATTCTATTCAATTACAAGTCAATATCCTTGTAAAGGTGCACCTACTGGCCATTTTAGAGCTACATTCATACAAATGAGGCTTGAATGCAGCGACGAAAGTAACAGATCACTCCTGATCAGATCTTTTGAGCATTTTTAAAGAATCCTACTTGTGTATGTTGAAGATGGAGTCAGGTTGCTTGAAACATGTGGATTTGTACTTTCATAACTGTAAGTCAAGGTTACTGTGAGGAACTTTTAACTCGTTATGAAACTGTCTCACTTTAATTCTGATGCTTCTATATGACCTACATTCGCAAACAAGACCATCAGCGAGAATATTGGCTATTTCCATGTAGTTATTCTATCAGAAATCAGATGAAACAAGGGCACGCAGGTTCACCAGAAACTGCTTCAGCTCAGACTCCGGCAGACAAACCGGCGGGAGGTGGAGAGCTCCGCTGGCAGCCAACACCGACACCATAATGCTGGAGGCCCAAGCCGTATTGCTGGGCCCACTGGAGGGAAGGGAGGCAAGGAACAACCAGAACCAGCACTTCATGGGACAGACTGTCAGACCCTGCTGCAGTAAATTGAGAAGTTTTCTAAAGGGACTCTGGTGCTCGGAAACACTACCACTTTGGTCCACAGGCACCGCCAAAATAAGCACAAAATCAAAGTTCCTCGTAATAATTTCCACATTAAAAGTTACATTTAAAGCAAATTTTACATTGTACAACTTTCTTCTTTGAATAATTTATTGCTGTACAAGTAAAACTTGCATATTACTTCTTGAGTATTACAGTTAATTCCTCTCGTCAATCTCTCAAAATGTGGTTTACAGATATGGAGGTTTTCCATTTCCAGCATGCTGATGAGATGAGTCACTACAGTGCAAAATATGATTACAGATATATAATAAAGCTAGATAATGAGCTCACTGTTTGCCGCAATCCAAAACTGACACCGGGTAACATCACCCCCGGAAACATTATGAATGGTTACCTGAAAATAGTATCAATAAAATATAAATGCCTCTGAATGAATAATAGAGGTGTTTGCAGTGGAGGAGGCGGGCATGCAAGAATTAACAAAGTCATAATTTTCTTCTCAAGTAAGATGAATGGAAAGCCGTAAGGCATACCCCGCTGTGCGGAGTTGGCCACGCACCACACTTAATCAAATAAAATGGAAAATTCTCTTCACAAAAACCACCAGTCATAACTCAAACGCCTCACAGAGTCGGGGGGCGAGTAACAGCACTGGTTCTGAGGCTATAAATCACTGTGGCAGGGGGATGGTCTGCTGTTTCTTCAGGAGGGACTGAAAGATTCCCTTGAACAACAACGGAACACACACACACACACACGTATAGAAATCTGTCCACACACACACAACAAACTGGACCCGGTACAGCTTCTCTAGCCTCAGGCATGACGAGAGAGAGCGAGTGCAAATCTCATGACTGGTGATCTAAAGGAGGAGTGTCGCCACCTCCTTCAGTATCTACAGTCAGTGTGTCCGTATGGAAAACACTGAGAGCTGGTCGGAGGCCGACAGCAGGGAGGCACAGTGTTGCTGAGAAGGTACATCCATGCTCAGCAAACTCTACCAGGTGTTTTACCTCTACATTCTTTACATATCACGAGAAATGGGCACGTCATTTTTGTGGTTACTTTAATCAAAAGTATCCAAAGACAAAATTTGAAAGCTTCTGTACCGTATGTTGGTACAGTCTGGACACAAAGGTGGACTGGAACATGTCAATGAGTCACGTAAACTTACTGCTGCTTACATTACTGCTTACACTATGGCAGCCCGCTCTCATTCCCACAGCTCTGTCACGGCCGTTGGCATGTATTACCGCCGCACACGGCACGCTTTAGCACTGGTATGAAACGCACCGGGCATTCATTCATTAACTGCAATGCGAACCCATCTGCGGCATCAGCAAACGCACATAGAAAGTGAGCCGGGAGTGTGGTGACATAGTTAAAAGAGTGGAAGAGACACAGACAGGGCGGGCGAGAGGGGAGGTGGATGGGTCCAACAAACACCTGGCTTTCATCCAGGAGACCGCTGTTCGTGTCCCCCGCATCACGTTACAATCAGCTGTTTGTTCGTGTCCCGTGTTCATAACGTTCAGCGTCATTTTCACTGTACAAACGTAGTAGTTTTAAGCCCAACCATGATGTTCTTTCCTAAACCTAACCAGTGGTTTTAGTTTAAAAGTGCGACTGTAGTCCAGGAGAAAATACGTTTCCCTCGAAATGTTGTATGGGAATGTCATTTTGGAGGAGACAGGTTTGCTGATTTAGTAAACAATGTTTGCTTTGCTCTAAGCTGCCAGTAAAGTTATTAAAAAGCTTGTCTATAGCATGAAAAAGTGGATGGCATCAAACCAAAATTAAAACATGATGATTATAAGCCAAAATGTTGGTGGGAATATTTTAGGAAAGTATCTAAATGATCCATATGTAAATCTATGCCTATATCAACATATAATAGTGAAAATGGGTTTTGATTTGTTCATAGAGAAGTCTCTGTACTGAGTCAAATAATGAAACATTTCAGAAGGCATTGCTGGTAAATGGAATCAATTGTTGTAGATTGAACACTACATGCTTTAAGCTTATTGGATTCAGTCTCTCTCCATACAGTATATAAACCCATTAACCTCTATGAAAACACTGTGCTTCATATATCATGACGTCCCAGAGGGCTCAGCTGTGGCCCGGTAGCTAAAAGAAGTCCCCAGACAGACAATAGAGAGCCACTACTACTAATCCGGCACCGAGGCCACTTTCCTGTCTACTTCCTGTTGTAACCCCCACAGGAAGGAAGTGGGGTCCGTTCTTACTGCGAGGGGCATTGTGAGTCTTCCTCTATGAGGACAATGGGACAGTCCTGGACTCCAGCCGCACCTTATAGGTCTATCTGAGGGCGACGGGGGGGGATCTCAACTAGAGTTTTCTTTGGTCCAAACCATATTAGGAAAAGCACATGCTTGCCAGGACTCTAAAAGTAGCTAAAGTTTTGGTGACCTGTCATCCTGTCAGGTCTGATCATTTTAGAAAAATCCAAACTAATCAAATTCTGTCATTTTCGCTAAACGTGATGGACTGCACTCTTCTTCAGGTTTGTTAAGAGAAACAGTTTGACTTTGTTCATGTGTGCCAAAGACGTTCAGCTTATCTTTAAGACCATGTTTGTTTTCCTTTTCTCAGTTAAAAAAGCTGAGTCACTCGGTCATACAAAGCCAGCCCATTCGCACGGAAAGGCGTATAAATGCCACGATAGTGCACAAGGCGTTCAGCGTGCAAAATGTACGCCTTTCTTGATTTCCACGTGTCATTTCTACACCATGTATTCTATACTGACTGCAATGTAAACGCATCCATGTATAAATGCTACGGTAAGAGACATAGCTATTATAAAAAGCATGTGAGACCACTTATGGTGGGCCGGTGAGGAGGTGGATTGGTCCAACAAACACCGGGCTTTAACCAGGAGACCAGTGTTCGAGACCGTTGTTGACCAGTGTTTTGTTTTGTAAGTTACGTTAGTGGGGCGCCCTGGTAGCTCACCTGGTAGCTCACCTGGTAGAGTAGGCGCCCAATGAACTGCGGACGTTTATGTGGCATACAAATGGCACACGAAAAGGCTAAAATGCGTACTCATGACAATGTCCGTGTAATGCCGTGGTATTTATACGCCTTCCTGTGAGACCGGGTTCTGCTGTACAAAAGTGAAGACACAGGACCTTCATAATTAGTTGAGTTCAGACCTGAAGCTGAATTTCTGACATCATATAAAAAGTATCATGCCATACAGAAATATATATTTTATGTGTAAGTAACTACAAAAAAAGAGCAAAATAAAACCGAAACACATCACAGTAACTGCACTCTGACACAGAGACAGCCAACGAGACAGCTAATGCAAAAGAAGTGAAACTAGCCGGAGAGAAAGCCACAGGCTAGTGTTAGCTAAAGCAAAATTTAACCCTGACATCTTGATAACTCTGTTTCTTAACAAACATAACTAAATGAGGCCGTAGCTAAATCTACTCATGGAGCTTAAGATTCCACGAGACTCTCTGCAATTCATGCAACTGTTTGCATTTAATTCAACACCACACTGTACATCTAATATACAGAAAACAGTGGTGTATGTCTTATTAAACATTTGGAGAGCAAAATCTATTGCTGATCAAACCACAATCTAGTATAGCCTATGAACAAGAGACAAGACAAAACACTATATGTGCATATTGGAAGCAATTTATATAGCCATAAACCTTACGATAGATGCAGTTACAAATTGCATTGTATCTTAGCTGAAGTTAGCTTCCAATTCGCAACTTCCGATTCAGCGGTTAAGGGGAAAATTATGGGAAACTTAATTTATATACCTGAGCGAACGATCCTTTTTTGTTGTTATTGTGAAAGCTTTATTCTATTTGTGAAAATACAAAAAAGGGAAATTTCACTGCTTTTTTCATTAGACCAGGTCCAAAATCTGGACTATATTATCTCAGAGAAGCCAGACTCTTATTCTAGTCCATATATGACTAGGTCTAGGTATAGTGGTTTTTGATCTGGACTTGATCCAATGTGGTTTAGATGTGAAAAAAAACAAACAGTAAAATTCCCTTTTTTGTATTTTCACAAATAAAATAAAGCATTCAAAAATTTGACAGTGGGTTTCAGACAGCGTCAAGGCTTTACCTAAAGTGTCTACCACGCTTTCACAACAGTAAGAGGAGCAAACATTTTTTTTTTTTTTAATGGAGGATCGGTCACTCGGCAATGTAAATTAAATTTCCCTTAACTTTCCCCTTAACTACTAAATCGGAAGCTTACTTCAGCATCGCCATGATTCCACAGTAGCCCAGAACGGACAAACCAAACACTGGCTCTAGAGAGCCTTTCATGTTTTTACGTTACCTGAAGGCCACTGTAGTTCTCTGACACGCTTGCGAAACCGCGGTAACGTGAGCCCCAGAGAGCAAAACCGTGGTACCGCCAGCCGCCGTCTGACTTCCGTTGCTCCTAAAGCAGTGTTATTATGGTGAGGCGAACGGCGTTACCACGGTTTGGCACTCGGCGGCTCACGTTATCGCAGTCTTGGAAAGGGAGGAATTAGCGGAGGGGAACTCAGTCAGTTGCAATCTGCAACCACACAACCAGATGGCGCAAAATCCTACACACTGTCCCTTTAATTGCAGCTTGAAACAGAAACAGTTTGTTGAGTCCCTGATGAGCCCAACAAAACTTAGGAGCCAACTTGTCTGCACTTCTTCCTTCTCAAACCTGTACAGCAGTTAGTTTAGCAAACTGAAAATCATATAAGATATCGAATATGTTTAAAGAAATGAAACAAAGAGCTGCTCTATTTCCACATTCAGTGATTGCAGGCCGCTTCGTCAGATTTCACAACGAAGACAAGAGATGTGAACTGTGCTGGAGAGGCAGATGTCAATAAATAATGCATGTTGGCTTATTTTATTTCTCCACTCTGTGTCCCTGTAACGTGCAGAGAAAGTGGTACAAATGAGTGAACAATATTCAGACCAGATGTGAGCAAGATCTCGGCGGTACAGTCGAGTTCAAACTGGGGAACACCGTTTCTCCATGAATGAGCAAACGTACATTCTGAGATCAGACTCTAAAACGAGGACCACTGTGACATCATTTCAGTCACAAGAATTTCAAGAATAAAAAAAAAAAAAAAAGCAATCCCTTGTATCGTAACCAAACGTTACTGACCTGTATCCACTCTCTAACGGTGTCATCTGAGGGCGTCCAGCCATTCTCCTGGTAGTTGAGACGCGAGCGTTCAGGGGACCAGCTGGGGTTATACTGGGACGAGGCGCTGATCTGCTCTGAGGAAATTTCCCCTGACTCCATGCCCATCGGCTCCATGCAGGCAAAATCTGCTAAAGACAGAAAAACTCCATTAACAAGAGTTCAACAGGAGTCCTACATGTTTTTTTTTACCCACTTTTTGCAGACCAAAAGCCTCTGATGTGGAAAGATGGGTTAAAAAATATATCATCTATTTCTACCTATTTTATCGTATTCATCTTTTTGTATTGATAGTTAGGAGGGTCGGGTGAATGGACGAATATATCGGCTATCGGCTGTTGGCTGAGTGATTGTTTGGTTGATTTTTGTCATTTTTATTTTACTAATTTAATGGTCTTCCTCTGAAGAGTGAGATGCGCTGCTCAGTGGGCAGAGAGAGAGACAGCAGGGAAAAACAGTGTGTAGAGGCGGCATATTTTCACATCTAAAGTCCTTTACACACTGGGGGTGTGACAAATAAACAACAAGAAAATACTCGCCTGCAAATATTATATGTCTAGGGCTTTTATTGTGAAAGGTAAGAACAGAAGGAGTGGATCTTGTCTGCCCTGCCTTTGTCGAGGTTGAAAGGAGTAATAAAGTTTGCCGTCCTGATTCGGACTACGGAGCCTCCTTGTTGTTGTTTCATAAATATAGGCACGACTCAAACTGTTCCACACAACATGATTGGTTGACGCCTTCATTCACGGTGTGAAAGCTAGGGGGAAATCGACATCAATCTGAAAAACTATTACACCGCTTTTTCGCTGAGTATTATTCACGCTCTGTGTGAAAGTATTCATGACATTAACAACATTTTGAAAAAATATATTGATGTGTTGATCAATTAATTGCATGAAAAAAAATCGCTTCCGTTGTTTAAAGGCCTTAACTGTGAATTAAGGGTTTATTTTGACCAAACCAGAGTTGGTGATTGTTGGTGATTGTTGGAACAGTGGAAAGACCAAGACGGTTTTGGTGAGTTTTATCTTGTTTCTGTAAAGTTTGAATGAAGTGTGTTTTACGACGAGTTAACAAGGCAATTAAGATATTCGTAGTTCGGTGACAGAAGATGTACGGTTGTATTTTTCTTTAGTAGTAGGTTAAAGAAAATTTCCTTTCTTGACATTTTGTGGGTTTATTTTGTTTATTTATTAGACTCAAAAACATCTCTACGGAAAACTACGGGAATATATTGACTATCGGCGGTTGTTGAGCTGACGGTGGCCGGTTGGAAAATTTTAACATTTCACCCAGACCTAATAGTTATAGAAACTACAACAACTCATTTGAATCACTTGATCTCCCAAATGGGTCTTTGTCATAGCAAATGGCATAACACAATAAACTGTTCAGATGTTATCAAGGAACAAGGAACTTCATGACATCAACCGTCTACTTTGACTGTTGTAAAACTAAAATGGTGGTCTGTGTGTGTCTTGAAATACCAGTGAACATGAAGATTTTGTTCCTAAACATATCGCAAGGTGGCAATCGAGTTTTGAAATCCAAAATATCAACAAATGAGGAGATACATAATGGGTAGGTAGATCATATGGGGGAATGTATGTTATCAAAATCATAAAAATTGCCTCTTTAATAGAAGTTTATTACACACATCATTCGCTGGATGAACTGAATTTTGCTATTTTGCTCTCCCGGTTAGTCACTGGTAATGGCTGAAAATGTCATTAAACTCCTGAATTGGGATTCTAAAAGAAACACCTCAAATCAAAGTCATAAATCTGTGTTGTCTCATTTTGTCTCAGGCAGAAAAACAAGTGAGCATTGTGATTAGAGTGTCACCCAGACACAGTAAAGTGTCCCTGCTCCCTGCTGGGCAGTCAGTCACAGCAGTAAAGGACTCATTTCAAACAGCTCCTGTGGTGGCATTTTACCGGCTGTTTGACACTCGCTTTTGTACAGTATTCATATGCTCAAACACTTACTCTACGTGCAGACATTTGCAGCTGAAACCCACTAAAAAGTGCAAAATTTGTCACTGAATTACATTTAAATTTCAAATATAAAATGCTGTTTTGTTTTTCACAATCGGTTAGTATGATAATATAATAATAATATGGACGTAAAACAGCTGAAAGTCAGCACTTTAACTTCTTGGTTATTGTTTCAATGTGCCATCCGATGTAAAGAGTCAAAATAACAAAGAATATTTCATTACCCAAATCGCTGTTAGCTAATAATCCAGTCAATAATGACTTGACAGCTAAACTCACAGCTATCTGATGGCTTTTCTCAAACCACTACTCTATCTTGATAATGCAAATAATTATTATCTTCATATCAAAATAATCTATAATTTTGTTTTTTAATTTAGGCCATGAATTTTGTCGTCCACAAAATATCAAAAAGTAGTGAAAAACCAACACATTCTCACTCCCAACTCGTCAAATACCGATGCTCAGTCAGTGCCCCTCAGCATCAGAGACAGACGCACGGGGTACCCACCTCTAGCGTTACTTTTGGACGGATCAGGGACGGCGTGTCAATAAACACTGATCAGCCATAACATTAAGACCACTGACAGGTGAAATTAATAACATTGATTATCTGGTTACAATGGCACCTGGCAGTGGGGGGGATATACATTAGACAGGAAGTGAACATTTTGAACATTTTGAACTTTGTGTTGGAAGCAGCTAAAAATGGGCCAGCGTAAGGATGTGAGCGACTTTGACAACAAGGGCCAAATAGTGCTGGCTAGACGACTGGGTCAGAGCATCTCCAGAACTGCAGCTCTTGTGGGATGTTCCCGGTCTGCAGTGGTCAGGACCTACCAAAAGTGGTCCAAGGAAGGAAAACCGGTGAACCGGCGACAGGGTCAGACCCGAGGCTCATTGATGCACGTGGGGAGCGAAGGCTGGCCCGTGTTGTCCGATCCAATAGAAGAGCTACTGGAGCTCAAACTGCTGAAAAAGTTAATGCTGCTTCCGATAGAAAGGTGTCAGAACACACAGTGAGGAGCAGTTTGTTGCGTATGGGGACCGGTCAGGGTGCCCATGCTGATCTGATGTTATGGCTGATCGGTGTACGTCTCCTGGATGAAAGTCTTGTGTTTGTTTGACCCATCCACCACCTCACCTGCCCGCTCTGAACGGACTCTCACGCTATTAATACCATGTCATCTGCTCCGACTGTCTAATAACACCGCGGTTGGGTTTACATTGTATTTAGTTGAAAGCCCGGTTCGTCACATGCTGTTGCTAAAAGGCGCCTCAGTGCGTTGTTTTCCTATGTCGAGGGGCACTGACCAACCGGCGGTATTTGACGAGTTGGGAGTGAGAACGGGTTGGAAAGGCACCCATCACAGCTTCTCAGAGCCCAGGTTGACATCTTAATTTTGCCAGATTTTTTTTCAACAAACAGCGCAAAAGCTAAAGATAAATATCTTTACGTTGATATAAAACACATAAATCTTCACATTAGAGAAGCTGGAAGCAGAGAATGTTTTGTTTTTTTATTTGACTTTAAAGGATTATCCAATTATCCAAATTGTCGTCAATTAATTTCCTGTGGATCAACTAATCGTTTTAGCTTCAGCATGTTGTTTTTATTCGGTATGTATATGCACACGTACAATACACACAAACCCCACACAGGCGCACACTGCTGCTGATGTCACATGTAGATTCAGCTCTAATTTAGCTGATTTTCACTCTCAGACTATAAAGGATAATGCACTCCAATGTGGATCGAGACAATCCTTTGGGCTTACGAAACTGTTTCAAAACAGCATTTGGACAAACTACAGTGTCTCTGTGTCCACTCTGTAACAGCAGGGGAGCATGGGGAAGGAAGAGGGAGGTGGGGGGGAACAAAAGGAAACGTGAGTGTTTATGTGTGTGTGGGAGGCCTGTCTGGAGACACAAGGTCTGCCACACTGACACAAACACACTTACATCATTCCAAATTCCACAAATAAATTAGGGAGAAAGTCTGCTTGCAACATCACCTAAGGACTGCAGAGAGCTGGTGTTTTTGCACTCATCATCAATGTTTGTTAACTTGACCATTTTCCGGCCAAAATCATCCACTTCACAGCTTTCTCCCTACTCCCTGCCCTGAAACTGAAGCAAGACAATGACAGCGTAAAACACCGCTGGATATCAGCCTGCCGATACATCACTTCACCACTAAATTCTCTCACTTTTCTGCTTTTCTTCTTGCCTCAAAACATCTCTTTTGCCTTTTTTTCTCATTTCAATTCACGAGACAACCTCAATGTCTCCCTCACAGCAGGCACGAGGGGGCAAACCCCAACCCCAGTCCCTCCACCTCTCCTATCCAAAAAGAAAGAAAGGACGTAAAATGACGCCCCCACCAATCGTTCAGCCGATCAAAGGCCCGGCTGGAGGCCGTTTTGTGAAGGTGATGGCCGGGACACAGCGAGAGAAAACTGTAAATTCACTGCAGGATGTCAGAGTTTGATTCCTCAGAGGCTGTTTGCAAAGATCCAGCTTGAATGGAAGTTCTTTCTGAGAATCTCAAGAGGATGACGGCACAGCTTGATGTAAAAATCTGAATACATTGAAGATAAAAATGTTTTAAATACTGTGGCAGTGGCTCCCAACCTTTTTTTGTCAGATGTTCCCTTCATCAAGACCACCCATCATGTTCCAAATGTGTTCCACTCAATGGATTTTGAAATGGTTTTTTTTTTTAACACTATTACTATTACTATTGCTACTATTGCAATAAAATTCAACTAATGTTTTAGTCAGTTTGTTAAATTTTACATTTGTAGCCTATGCCTACTAGGCCTACTACCACTCTGTGTCCAAATCTGGAAATTTCAACCAAGACCTTTAGCTAACTACTTTCTACTGTTGAGCATTAGCCTAATGTATCGAGCCAACATTTATTACTCTTAGCTAACCAAACTATTTCAACTGTTTATCCATTACTTTTAGCTAGTGTTACATTTCAACCACTATCCATTACTTTTGGCTAACTATTTCAAATGTTTATCCATTACTTTTAGCTAACTGTTTCATCTTTTTATCCATTATGGTGCGTGTCCACAGGATCCGTCCTTTCCACGCTTCCCGTTCATTGTCTATGCAAGCAGCCGTGCAATGCATTCTGCTGGTGTGGCGGCGCGATTCGAGAGACGGAGCGTCACGACGGCCGTTCCTCATTTGCATAAAGTTGAGGGCTAGTCTACTGTATGCAAATCACAGGCGTCCGACGCGACTCGCCGCCTCTCGAAACTCCCGAGAATCTTTTAAAATAAACGTTGTCGATCCAAAATAAAGACAGATTCAGCAACGGCGTGGCTTATTTCTCGCCTCAAAATGTTTTCGAAACACATTTCGGTGAACTATTTTCGTGAAATAAGAGAAGAAAGTTTCCAAACGAGCCTCCATATTGTTTCTGGCCTACCAAGCGTCCAATGCTGGGAAGTGGCGCGTGCCCTCGCGATAAAAAACGCCCCGGTGGACACGTACCATTAGGCTACTTAGCCAACTATTTCTGCCAGCTTACAAACAAACACACAAGTGGTATTCAGGTGTTACAGATGACTCAATATGTGAAAATATTTGTCTAATGGAAATGCAATTTCTATTTTTTAAAATTAGTTGAGCTAAAATATTTCCACGTACCACCTATAGACTGTATACAAAGATGGACGACGTGTCTCCACTTCCTCCCACTGTACAGAACCGAAGCTAAAATATTGTGGATACGGGAGCTGCCATCCTGAGATTTTGATGTCATTTGGAGCCAGAGTCTGCGCAGTAGTGATCGGGCGGTGGAGCTGCGGTATCAAGGTCACCAGCCTGAACCAATCGTGAGCCGAGCACAGCCGCAGCTTGTTAGCAAGAGAGACTCCCAGCTGCCAATCATGATGTCTCACCCCCTTTTTATAGCATCAAATAACTAATTAAAACCTAATTTATCAGAAAAATGAACACTGATCATACATCAGCCTGATAAGAACTACCTAAAATGACAGAAACCATCTTTGGGAAAAATGATTTGATGTGTACTTGTGACTTTTTAGCTTGGCCCATGTCCCATCCACTAACATGGAGGAGGCAGGCTTTATGAGCTATACTGCAGCCAGCCACCAGGGGGCGATCCAGATGTTTTGGCTTCACTTTTGGGGAGCTGTCATGTCGTCCATCTTTATATACAGTCTATGATACCACCTGGCAAATGCTGAATGAGGTACAGGTAGGCTAGGCTACAATCACTTGCTGATAGCATCAGAGCGGTTGTAAAATTTGGAGAAAAGTCAAAGTGATTTGGTTCGCCGAGAAGCTTTAATTCAATCTGCTGAGCTTAGGGGGTCTGCAGGTAAAGTAGTTGAGTGTGTCTGTGTGTGTGTGTTATCTTACTTACGCTAAGATAATTGGAGCTTTGTCAAACACCAGTGCTTCTCTCAGCCATCCCAGTTAAGACTAGAGGGACAGATTTATCTTTCTCACACACACACACGCATTCAGTATAGACATATTTGATAAATATAGACTACATCCATGTACCTTGTCATTAACACTCACCATCAACAGCACACACACACACACACACACACACATGCATGCATACAACCCAGCAACACCCACACGTTCTGCCCATGGCAAAAACCAACAAGTAAACTGTAAAAAAAGAGAAGATAATTACTTTGACCCCTCTGGTGAAATGTCTACATACATGTGTGATTTAGAAACATTTTCCAGCTCAGTGCATCGTGTGGTGATTAAATGACATGGTATCGAATATAATAAACAAATAACCTCATTTTTATATTTAAATATTAACGCTTTAGCCTACAATACGCTGCTGGAACAATAAACTAAATGACTTAGAAAACAACTCTCTCTGTCAGTATTTCTGATTCTAATGTGGGCTATTTGGACGATGTTTGAAAATTGAAATACAAATATTACTGGACATGACTGGACATTTGAACTTCCATTTTTTTTTTCCTATGACAAACTGGCAACTCCATCTGCCGATGAATATCATTTGATATCGAAAGCTCCAGAACATCTACTAAATGGTTTGTCAATAATTGGATATTGTTTATACCTGTCTTGTGTAGTGTTTGACAGTTTTCAAAGCCTGTGTACATTGTCTATCATCCATTTATTGTTGCAACTCAATGAAACCTTTTCCGTTTTAAAAGAGGAAAAGAATAAATAAATAACATGAAATAAATAAAGGAAAAAGAAGATACTAATACTGGCTACTCAGAGATTACTGTAGTGGGTTTCTCAAAAAAGGGGCCCCATACTCTGTAAAATCGACTTTCTGTTCCCCGGGTAGTATAATGGATTTTCTCTAAATTCATGCAGGACATAATGTCTCTGATCCAATGTGAGTGGGAAGGAGGGGCAAATGTATTTATATTATTTATTTATTTATTATTACCATTATCATTATCATTATTATTATTATTATTATTATTATTATTATTATTATTTTTATGTATTTATTTTTCTCTCTTCTTCTTCTTCTTCTTCTTCTTATTTCATGACTTATTTGTGAATACTCTCCCTGTATTTTCTACAATTTGATTCTTATGTATCCATGGTTGAGAATCAGTTATGTCTTTTGTGGCCAGCTGTGGCTGTCTGTTTCTATGTTGTTGTCAGGTATGATTGATGTGTTGTGTCACGGGTGAAGGTTGTTCAGAAAAACTAAAAATTAACTTTCCCTGTATAGCGACTGTTCTATTAAAAAAAAAAAAAAGAGGAAAATAATGAATTAAACAGTTTCACTGACCACTGTGTGCAGTTGAAGCATCTAAATCCTCAGATAAAGGATATAATATTGACCAAAACACAAAATGCATGCAGTCAACTGACTTTAAGTCATTAAATATCAATTTCGAGCAGTGAAATGTGGAGATTTACGTTCATTTCTCCCAAAGGTCCCATGTCAGCAACCATGGGACTCTACGTAAACTCTGCTCTAAACACACACTCACATTCCTATACAGGGTGACTGGGGTTGAGGTTACAAGAGTGCAAGAACCATACGGGCCAACATAACTTTACTCTCTACAGGCATTCTCTGTAAGGTCAACTGACGAAACACAACACATGAAAAAGAACTTGTTCTATTATGAAGCATGATAATTTCATCTTCATCTCGGGATAATATCCTGATGTGTGAAATCGGCCTAATTCATTGTACAACAGGAGAAGATAAGAGTTAAAAGTAGGTCAAACTGAAGAAAATATAAGCTGTTTTTATCAGAACCAAATCACATCTTATATTCTAAGTTACAGCTATGAGATAAGATTACACTGTTGTGTGAAGTCAAATTCAGATCCTGAATCAGGAACACCTGATGGGCGGGGTTACTCTTATCAGAATCATGTCATTAAGATATCAGTTACAGGAAAAATATTGATATATACGATTGCTTTTTTGTGAAACACTGAGTTTAATTTCTTCAGGACTCTAAAAATATTTAAATTAGCTGTGACAAGGGGCAGCGAATAGACTAGAAATGGCTACAAAGGGTCACAAACGGTGGTTTTGAGTCCATGTGTTCAAACTAGGGCTGTCAATCGATTCAAATATTGAATCGCAATTAATCGCAAATTAATCACACATTTTTTATCTGTTCAAAATGTACCTTAAAGGGAGATTTGTCAAGTATTTAATACTCTTATCAACATGGGAGTGGGTAAATATGCTGCTTTATGCAAATGTACTGTATGTATATATTTATTATTGGAAATCAATTAACAACACAAAACAATGACAGATATTGTCCAGAAACCCTCACAGGTACTGCATTTAGCATGAAAAATATGCTCAAATCATAACATGGCAAACTGCAGCCCAACAGGCAACAACAGCTGTCAGTGTGTCAGTGTGCTGACTTGACTATGACTTGCCCCAAACTGCATGGGATTATCATAAAGTGGGCATGTCTGTAAAGGGGAGACTCGTGGGTACCCATAGAACCCATTTACATTCACATATCTGGAGGTCAGAGGTCAAGGGACCCCTTTGAAAATGGCCATGCCATCTTTTCCTCGCCAAAATTTAAAGTATGTTTGGAGCGTTATTTTGCCTCCTCAAAAAAGCCTATCTTTAAAACCGAGCCCGCTACAACCTAAAATTCGTAAGTTGCATTAATGCGTTAAAGAAATTAGTGGCGTTAAAACAAATCTGTGTTTACTCGTTATTATCACGTCAACTTTGACAGCCCTAGTTCAAATGTAATGGTAAATGGACTTTATTTATATAGCGCCTTTCTAGTCTTCCGACCACTCAAAGTGCTTACATGTCAACATTTACCCATTCACACACACAAGGTGCCAACCTGCTCATCAGGATCTAAATGCTCATTCACACACTGTTGGCACAGCCTTTGGGAGCAATTTGGGGTTCAGTATCTTGCCCAAGGACCCTTCAACATGCAGACTGGAGGAACTCGAACTGGGGAGCCACAGCTGCCCACAAAATAAGAACAAGGGGACTCTAAAACCATTAAAATTGAATAGCTAATTGTAGCAACCGTTAGCTGATTCAAATTACAACAATTTTGTTAATCAACTACTTGTTTCAGTGAGTTCAGTGAGGAATTGCTTGTTTTCTCTGTTTTATATAATTGTGAATTTATTTGTGGGTTTTGGACTGCTGTTTGGATAAAAAAAAAAAAAAAATTTGCAGATATCCCCTTTGAAATTATGATGGCCATTTTTCACATGGCCACATCTTTTTTCTCTGCTCCATGCTTTAAATCCCCAAAGGAGAAATTCACTGTCTGCCTTCCCTCCAACATGGAGGTCAGAGGTCAAGGATCACATCGATCACCACATTGAGTTTCAGCGTCTTGCTGAAGGAAATATGTATTTTTTTTTCATACTGTAAAAGGCGAATGAGACTCAGAAACATCCAGGAAATGAACCCTGGTCCTTTCCTAATGCCAGATGACATGTCTACCCATCACTCCACCC
>CAKAKR010014487.1:0-32021 GCA_916700685.1 Adelosebastes latens | reverse complement strand
TTCGTGTCCCGGGGGGAGGCTCCTCTCGCGGATGGTGTAGTTGGCGGAGAATCCCTCCTTGGCGATGGCGTTGTCAGTGGTGATGGTCATGGACAGGATGCCGGTGTAGGAGATCACGCGGCCCGGGGACGTCTGACCACAGTACCGGCCAATGTGGGGACCCACTGAGGGAGGAAGAGGGGGGGATGGAGAGGAAGGGATTCAAGTGAAAATGAGGTAGGAATTGAGGGAGGAGGAGAGGAGAATAAGGAAAGAGAACGGGGGGAGGAAGAAGAGGAGAGACGAGAGGAAAAAGTGGGAGAACAAAGAGACAAATGGAGAGAGAGAGAGAGATGGAGCAGGGGAGTTGAAGAAAAAGGAGAACGTCAGCTTCATCACTCATCAACTGCAGAGCGATTTTTATTATTCACTTTGTCCTTTTCTGTCCTCACTGTCCTGGGAAATGTTTCGTGACTTCGAGCAAAAACACAAAAGCTTGAAACATTCTTTCTACACAGAACTCATGTCTAAAAATTTTGATTAAAAAGCTCCTAAAACTTAAAGTCAGTTTGTTTAATCTGCTGTGTTGTTTAGAGTCTTCAGACAAACACAATGAGCAGCTGATCTCCTGTCTGCTCCAATATCTCACCTCTCATGAGTGATGTGACACCTTTGAGACAGGAATAAAGGTGAGCAGAAACTCTCGTTTCCACAACATATCACGTTGACACTTATTATCCCAACACTATATATAAACTGCATGTATAAAACCAGGTGCAGTAAAGAATAAGCATTTTATCCCGAGACATCACAGGGTATTGTGTTAAACCTGTATGTTTTGTCATCCTGTTAGCGCTCACATTCACAACTTTGCTTCCAGGTTGTTTAATTAAGATTTGAACTCCTTGTTATGGAGTAAGTGACATCTGATGGAAAGATGAGTTCTCAGATATCAGATGCTGTGTTGTGAGAGGAGTTAAGCACTGCAGATAGATGGAAAAAATTATATTTTCAAGCCTCAAAAAGAACCCCTATAATGGGCGGGAAATTTGGTTATTCAAATGGGAAGAATTACCTGTTTTACTTCATATTCTAATTAATATTAAGTCAGAAAATTCTGACTGTGAGTACACTCATGTCTAAAGAAACAAGACGACCAGACCTCTAAACATTTGCTCCCAGTTTTTGCCTCTCACATACTGTACTATCATTACATTCGAGAGCTAAGCTTCCACTTTTCAGAAAAATAAATCCCCAGCAATCTTTGAAAAGCCCAAAAGGCAGTTTACAACACATACTGCAATTCTGCAGGTATTTCCAGAATCATCAAAAAAACTTCTCAGCCCACCTGGATGAACAAATAAGGTAATGCTTTATTGTAAGAGTCTGTAATTTCTCAATCCTTTTCTAGGAAATTTCCTGAAAGGACCATATAATCTGGTACTAATCATAGGGAAGATATGTATATATTTTTAAAGAGAGCCTCCATTTAACCCAAAATTGATATTTATTAGGGCTGTCAATCGATTAAAATATTTAATCGCGATTAATCACACATTGTTCATCTCTTCAAAATGTACCTTAAAGGGAGATTTGTCAAGTATTTAATACCCTTACTGACATGGGAGTGGACAAATATGCTGCTTTATGTAAATGTATGTATATGTTTATTATTGGAAATCAATTAATAACACAAAACAATGACAGATATTGTCCAGAAACCCTCACAGGTACTGCATTTAGCATAAAAAATATGCTCAAATCATAACATGGCAAACTACAGCCCAACAGGCAACAACAGCTGTCAGTGTGTCAGTGTGCTGACTTGACTATGACTTGCCTCAAACTGCATGTGATTATCATAAAGTGGGCATGTCTGTAAAGGGGAGACTCGTGGGTACCCATAGAACCCATTTACATTCACATATCTGGAGGTCAGAGGTCAAGGGACCCCTTTGAAAATGGCCATGCCAGTTTTCTTGCCAAAATCTAGCGTATGTCATTGTTTTGTGTTGTTCATTGATTTACAATAATAAATATATACATACATTTGCATAAAGCAGCATATTTGTCCACTCCCATGTTGATAAAAGGATTAAATACTTGACAAATCTCCCTTTAAGGTACATTTTGAACAGATAAAAAAACGTGTGATTCATTTGCAATTAATTGCGATTAACTATGGACAATCATGCGATTAATCCCGATTAAATATTTTAATCGATTGAGAGCCCTGCTAATTTCTAAAGTTGATAACCCTAGAAAGATTGGAGCATCTCCTTTCTTAATATGCATGGAAAATAATATTAATATTGATAAATATAGCCAATAATTGTAGTATAACATTTTGATACACATCACAATTATTAAGATAAATCTTGTTAGTTGTGCAGAGGGATGATCTTTAGAGCCAGACGGACAGAAGTGTCTTCAGGGATCTTCATAACTGTTGTCAACTGACAACAGTTATGACAACAGTCAACTGACAACAGTCAACTGTCAACTGTTTTTTAGAAGACTTGCTCTGTGACTAAAATGTAACGATAAAACACGAGACGCAGGGCTAACATCCACCGTAACAACATCATTTTCTTATATGCAGCACACAGCGACAGACCGTCTCATGTCTTAAACACTGAGAGCTGACGTCGCTGCCTGCCCACAGTGTGCTGGCCATTTCATCCTGTTCTTATCTGTGAGAAACAATGCCAGGCTTGTGGTGCCTCCTGTTTCAAAGAGATATTGTATCTGCAGCCTCTCGAGGACTCGAGGAGGGAACATTCAGTCCAGAGGGAAGTCATACATGTTACAAAAATTGCACTTTTCTAACAATTTGAGGCAAAAATAAGCAAAAAATAACTCAAGGAAACCACATTGGAATGCAGAGCTTTGAGTAATCTGGTGGATTATGTTTATCAGTAAAATTAAAGCAGGTAGTCGGCAATCTGTGACGGATTACATTTTGAATTATTTCAGCCTTATCGGAGGTAGTGTGAAATGGTATAGCCGTAAAACTGTCTGTTGTCGATGCAATCAGCTATAAAATGGAAAAAATCCCTCAAGCAATATGGCTGAATTTACATTCAACTAGGAAATGGTCATATCTGAAATAAACAACAAGCGGAGGAAGATTCAAATCCACCGTTTCGCCATTATAAAGTATCTGTATGTATGAGTATAAGATAAAGATTTAAAATAGATTAATAAATAGATTTTGAACAAAACAAATCTTATTATTAGGTTCACTTACTGTGTTTTTGCAGAGATTTAAACCATATTTCCTACCAAGAAATCTCTGTAAGGCCTGTCGCTCGGAGCTTTGGAAAAACCAAATAAGTGAACGATTTTTTTGTAAAAAAAAAAAAAAAAAAAGAGTACAAACTCTTTATTTAAGATATTTATAAGGTTAATCATTTTCTGCAAAAAAATACAATTTATAAATAAATTCAAATTATTATTTATTTTTTTGAAGAATAAATCTAAAAATATTAAGCCCTAAATGTTTGTTTATCTGATTAAATCCCACCAAAAAAAAAAAAATGTCCTTTTGAAGAACAGATTTACAGCTCTCAAAGAAAAAAAACAACAACAGCAGTGCATGATGGGAATGTTTGGCATTCGTGTTAACATTGCGAATGCGTTTGATGGGATGAAAAAGTACATCCTGGTCTTCACCCTGCTGCAGAGATGCTTTGTTATCTGCGCTGACACACATGTTCACTCGGTAAACAAGCATCACGCACACGCACACACACACACGCACACACACACACACACACACACACACACACGCACACACACAGATCATCTGACAGGAAAAGCCCTGGCATGTTATGTATGCTGGCACGGCTTTAAAGTGTATGTCACAGTCTGTATACCTGTGCCAGTCTTTGTGTCCCTCATGTTCCCATGCCCGTCTCCTCCCTGGCAATAATCAGGCAACGCTCTGGGCACAGCAGCGAGTATTGTGGGCATCCTGGCAGCCCACTCAGGCCTGTCCAAGGTATGTAGCTCTCACCATTATCTGCACACTGTACGGCTAATTAGACAACAATGGAGGCTGAGAAACGCTGTCCAAGCGAGGGGAGGAGTGTGAACAGAGGGTAGAGCAGGATGCGCCGCCGTCATTCATGTGCAGAGAGACCATTTTTTTTCCAAGTGTGGTTGTTGGTGAGGAAACAATGAGCAAGCTGTGATGGAGTCTCTCTCAGTACATCCAGCCTCCGTGTGTGCACAGGAGGATGAGTTTCAAATAAAAGACTGAAATGAACTGAGTAACAGCTGAGCCATTAATGATTATTATCTACAGTTGGTAACTTTAATAAAAATAACCTGTTGTCATGTTTGCTCAAACTGTCACTATATCCTGACAGTAGTAGGCAACATGAGACGGATAATCTGTTGCTGCTGTGCGCGGCACGGGGAACAAATAGGCGAGACCTTGAATCTCTAGAAAAGACGCATATGACACGTAGCCGAGCCGCGCTGCTCACGCCGCTGCACAAGCCGCTGCACAAGCCGCTGCACACGCCGCTGCACACGCCGCTGCCGCGCGGCTCATGTGGCTGTTCTAACCTGTTAACATGGGCATGGAAATAAAAAGCAAGAGATTCCGTAACGCACACACGTGCTGCTTACGTGAGCGGTCTGGCCTGGCCATAATGGCATATGCAAGATTTCACCGCTCCCGAAGGAAAAAAGAGCCGAGGAGGCTCTAACGCAGCTCTCATCGCTGCTGGTGAAGCTCGCACACTCCGATCAAACGGTCAAACTAGGCAGCGCTGATCAAATATGAAACAATATTCTGTTAATGTAATGCCTATTTCTTTCCTCAAATGTTTTCAGAAACATCTTGTAGTGCACGGTTTAGCTAAAATGAAAACGTTTTGCACAAAACCAAGCACCGCCCACCAGCCGGGTGCTTGGTTTTGTCTCGACTGATCTCAACACAGCGGCCAGGTAAGAGGGTGTTCTGTAAGACGCTGGTCAGAATTAGACATTACTTTTTTCATCAAGCTAAGTGTTGTGAAAAATATTTTAAATCTCCTATTTCAACATCAGAAAGCTGACATGCTGACTACCTGCAGTCAGATTTTATTTTGAAAATCATCTGTTAAAGTCATTGTTGTATTTTCAGAAACGGCGTGTAAATCCGTTTGTAAAGGAGGAGGGTTCCACAATATTACTATTAAATCAAGACTTCTGCAAGATCTTAAATGTGATAAAATGTATTTGAAAGTGCAAATGCATCCTGTTGTTGCCGACATGCACAAAACATGTAAAATTGTCTCCCAAAAATAAAACAAGTGAAAACACACATCTCTCCCTGCTCTCCTACTTCAGGCCACATCTTCCTCTTGTCTTTATTTTCTGCCTCTGCTTCCTCGTTCGCCTCCATCGCTCAATCCCAGCTCGTCCCACCTGCAGGGAAGCCATCCATCCTTTGTTCTCCTCCCTCCTCCTCCCCTTCACCTCCACATGTCTCTGTCTGTTTTCTGTCAACATCTGCAGGGGGAAGCCGTCCCGAGCACTTCTCATCCTTCTCTCCTCTCTGCTGCTTCACAGCTCCGCATATTTATCCTCTGCATCTGCATCCCATTTTCCCTGTTCTTACCCTGCACCTGTGGAGAAGTAGTCTCGCTGTTTCTCCTTCAATTCTTCCACCTTTATCTTTTTTTTTCTGTCTGACATTTTCCATCTGATCTCACTGCTATCTATCTTGGTAGCGCGTCCGTTTTTAGAGCTTATTTTGTATTATGTTCTTGAGCCATAAGGGTGTGTTTCTGAGACAAAGGCTCGAGCTAAAGAAAGGACTTGAGAGTTCAGAAAATGCTTCAGAAATAAAACTTTTAGCAGGCAAAATTATCCCTTATGCACTTTTTTATAGCTTGTTTTGACCTGGTTCTGTTTTGTTTCATGTCAGCTATTAAAATGTATTTCTTAGACAGGGTCTCGAGCTGAATGAAATGCTTCGATAGCTCATAAAATGCTTATAAAATTAAAGTTTTGTTGCAAAAAAAAATGCTTTTAGTGTTTTTTTTCCGTGTCGCTAGTTGAGGAAATGGGTTCCATAATCACCATCTTGCATGTGGATGTTTAAGTAAATTAAAACATGAATAATTAAAGTAGTAGCATCATATTTTTGCACTTGCTTTGGTGCCAGTTGGCTCCAGCTTTGTTCTCATCTTCCTTTAAGACTTGACATGAAATATTTCCTTTATGCTTGAGCTCAGGTTTTAGCTGCTCAGCCTTCCGCCAACATCTCCTCTATTTTCTCCTCACCTGCAGGGAAGCCGTCCCAGATCTCCAGCCAGTCGTATCGGCAGAGGGCGCCCGGCGGCGGCGTGGTGTCGGGCTCCATGTCGAAGCTGTCGAACTCCACCACGATCTCGGACATCTTGGGGGCGAAGATCATGAAGGTGCAGTCCAGGTTGTTGGGGTACTTCTCGGGGAAGCCCGGTGTCTTGATGACGCCTCTGGGAGCCGTGAAGTTCCTGGAACATTCTGGACCTGCGAGGAAAGAAGACACGGGTGAGTTTTTAAAATGTCAAGACATGTTTGGACAGCGTGACTAATTCTCGCTCGGACAGAGGTGCGAACTCTCAGGGGTCGGTGTTCACACATAAATATGAGCCGTTCCAGACACTATTCATAGCTGCTCCATGCAAAAAGTCTTTGAATCTGCCAGAACATCCTTTAAAGAAACTTTTGTGCCTGTTTGGATTGACACTGTTTACTATATAGTAGTCTGTATTAGAGATTGTTGACGTGTTTTTGTCTTTTCGGCCGCAAAAATAAGGACATAGACACACATACGAACCTTCAGTTTTTGACCTTCCTGGATGTCGAAAACCTGACGCCCGAAACAGTTTTACAGCTGTGACTTCACTGGAATAAAGATTCACATTGACTGAGTCCTTGTGAGTCTCAAAACTAAATTTTCTCCTAGACAATGATGGAAATTCAGAGCAAATGTGAGGCAAGAATGTCTCTTTTTACCAAAGAAATCAGAAAACAACACTTCCCTGGATCCAGATAACGCGACTAATTTTCCTTCTATGAACCCAAAGTAGTTTCGGGGCGTTGTTTTGCTCCTGTCAAATTTTACTCACTGTGGCCTTGTTTTCACTGCACTATATAAATCCCTGGGTTAAATAACTATGGAAGTGGCGTTATTTAAGTACGGAAGTTATGTGAAATCAACGTTGACTTCTGGTTTCACACGGAACACTAACAGCGGTCTCCAGGGTGAAAGTCCGGTGTTTTTTGACCCACTCATCCACTCCGATCTCCTCCCTCTTTACACTTCCTGCTTCACAATTATGTGGATTAAATACGCATTGAATTTGTAGGATATCTACGAATTACAGTGCATTACTTTTCGTAGATATAGCTATGCAAATGGTGCACCTCTATGGAAAAAGCACAATCATGGCTAAGTACGGAGAACTCAAACATCTATTTTGTGCCATATCAGACAGTTCTAATGCCATAAATCCTGCTAAGTGCCCACAAATATGTTACCAATATTGAGGAAAAAATGGGGGCTCCATATGCTATAAATATAACTCTTTTTTTTTACATTTTTACAACATCTACTTTTTGTCCTCTCCTCTCCGCTCTGTGTGAACAGCCTGCAGTTCAGTCCAAGTTTCACAGAATTTTTGTCACGTGACTGTTGGTCTCAGCCGAGTCAGTCATGACTTCCCAGTTGCGCTGCGGTGCACAGAATTTAATATTTTTTGTTTGATCTAGTTTGCACAAACGATTTATTTTTAGCGGAATTTTAAATGAGACATGTAGAATAATGATGAAAATAAACTGATGAAATATCACTGTTTTAAGCTTAGATTTGGTGTTTTTTCCATACGGACACGTTTTGTTACGCATTATTCGTTCGAGGACCGTCGGAAATTCGAAAATCCAACAATAATTTCTGTTTTTCCAATTTCTGGCTATGATACATGGTGTCATTTTTTTGGCGCTTTTTAAAAAAGAAAACATGCCTTTGAAACTTTGTGGGGTTCAGAGGGTTTTAAAAATGGCTGATTTAAAAAAAGTAAAATGACTCATATTCAGTCTTTGAGATTTCCTTCAAACATAACCTTTGTTTTATTGACAAAAGTCATGTCGTCTCCAGCCAATCAGACGAACTGGTGGCCTCCCCTGTCGGAGCCGTCTGTGTCTGTGTTGTGACTGGGGGGGTGGGGGGGGGGGTATTTATTGAGTCCCAGACACTGAGAGGCTGTTTACAGACAACCCATCATGGTCAACAAACAACAACACGCACGCACGCACTCATTAGACACATCCAAATGCATGCACACACACACACACACACACACACGCTAGCCTACATAATCATTCAACCGCATCCTCATAATTTGTATTCAGTGTGAAGTCAAATATCAGTGCTGTTTCATACTTTGTGGATTCACCGTGTGTTAATTTGTCCCTCTCAGGTTTCAATGATGCTCTCTTGTTCGGACTTGTTCTTGCTGCTATTTAATCATCGCTATTATTTTGGTATGTACAGCATTTAAAATCCAATCACGTATCTCTGTGTAACCCAGATTTTGAAAAGGGCCATATATAAAGTTTTACTGGCTTACTTCCACAAAAGAAAATCCCCACAAACATCGTGTGCTGTTATGTTGCACCCTCGGACGATGATGTTTCATTTCTCACACTTTCATTGATGCGTTTTACACGTAACACCTTCTACTGATAACACCGTCAGCTGTGTTGTGTTTACATAGCTCCCTTTTTTATATTCATCTCACCATTGTTGTGAGGTTGCTGTGCTAGAATATGAACACGGCTTTGGAAATTCCTGCAAAATGCTACGATGAATGAGTAAGGACTTTAATTTTGTAGGTATTAATATTTCCACATACGATTTGATCACCTTTTCATTCATTTAATGTTTCTGCCAGCTTTGCTTCTTCTCTTGGCTCTGGCTGCTGTATGTGACATTAAGATAAGTCGATGTATTGATCTTCATGTTTTAGAGCAACATGTCTATACATCAGACCGGCACATACGGTAACTTTGCAAAAAGTCAAGGCCCCGCCCCCTTTTGGGGGAAAGAAAACTGAATATCTCATAAACTTCAAAGCTTGTTGTCGTGTGTTTGGATTGTAATTCTGACAAGTTCGTATGCATTCATCTCTTGTTATACAAATGTTGGTTTTATACACATGTCAAATAATTTTCTTACGATCTTGCCTTAAACTGAGCGTTCGCGATTCCTTAATAAATGAAGGTTGATCACCGCCATGTCCCTTCAGTATTCCCCTGTCAAACACAGTGGCCGGATATTTCTTATCCAGACATCTCTACATATGTGATTGAATCCCGTTTGGCTGTAAATAACCAACGTGTTAATAGCCAACTGTTTGATCTATAGACTGAGATGTAGTTGGAGACGACAGTCTGATGCTTCTATAACGTTAATGTATGACTGTACTACTCAAGCTAACCTCAGATAGCCATGCTAGTCACTGTCACCAGCATCATTTAGCCATTTAGCACTCTGACAGTGAATATTCACGTATCGTATGAGCCTCAAATCTCAGTGTGAAAGCCTCACTCAACCCGCTACACAACAGCTTTTCATCATTTTCTCTCCTGTGACAGCGAGTTTCTTTCCCCCAAAAAGGAGCGCAGCCTCAGTGATGACGCCATGCTGGTCTGGTCTATAGTTTGGAGCCATAAAACCCCTCTATTATATCTTTTTTAGGACACGGCAGGGGAACAAACATCAGATCAGCGTTTTGGGATTTATTGTTGGTGCAACCAACGACACAACAACTCTTCAGCATAGCGTTATAACTATTTCTGGTTTGTTTAAAGTAGAAGTTTGGAGACATGTTCAAACTTCTTCTGTTTACTCTGTTACCATCTACGAGGGACACGGGATTAGTTTACCCTAAAAGGGGGCGCGGTCACGCGAGCCTACTCTGGATGACGTATTGCCGGTCTGAGAGATAAATCTGCAACATAGGAGGAGATCATTTTATGAAGCATGCATGTTTACAAGGTTGCAATGTAGCTTGTAAACTTTGGGACTTTGCTCATGACGTAACACAGGCACACAGAGAGCGTTATGCGAGACAGACCATGTAATTACTGTCTTTCACTACAACTGCAGTTACAACACAAAACAACCTCATATTTCCTAGTGAGCATCACATGCTCCTCTAGATTGTAAAATGCCTTTTCGACTCATAACATTTGAAAATCAACATTAAAATCCACTAAGCGGTAACATGTGACATAAACGTCTCCTGATAAAAGTGCATACGGGCGAGCGGCGAGCGAACGCAGCAGATGTTGTGTCATTTTTTTTGTACACAAGCTGTTTTCTCCACAGTCGCATCCACGCTGTCGATACCGCTCGTGAAAAATCTCTGCGTCGGCTCGCATCAGTCAACTGGCGGCTGGCAGTTCACACCTCTCTTGTCGTAAAGTGACATGAGCGAGGTTACAAGACGGTGACTGATCTCTGTGGGTGAAAGACGACACGAGGCGTGGACGAGGGTCAAGCATCCCTTGGAGGCGCGAGGTGTGTGTGTGTGTGTGGGTTGGGGTTCTTCTGTTGCCAGGCCAGATGTGACCTGCCTGTTATCTGAGCGTGCCTGTAAACACGAATCCACATACAGACACACACACTGCAGCGGACCCCTTGCTGTTGACACAGGTGGTGTCATTAAAAGGGCGACATGATGAATGATGTGGAAGGGATGAGGCAGGCTTCGATCCTGCTCAGCTGGCACACTTTCCAGTGTGTGTGTGTGTGTGTGTGTGTCAAATGTGCAGATGGGTTGAGTAAATCTATGCCTCATGAGAAATCTATGCTGCTGTATGTCTATTAAGGCCAGAAATTAATGTGATTTCAGGGCAGAAATATCCTTGAAAGTTCATATAATACCTCAACGTACGAACGTCCAGCAACACGCGTCAATTTCCGCTCGTTACATGCATACAGTCTTTTCAAAATAAACTTCCGTCTTCACAGGAAACAACTTGGTTAGGTTTAGGCAAGAAAACTCCTAGGTTAGGTTTAGGAAAAGATTGTGGTTTTGGTAAAAAAAAAACTACGCAAGTGGCGTTACGTAAGAACAGACGTTATGTGAAATCAACGTTGACTTCAGACGGGACATGAACGCTGGTCTCTTGGGCGAAAGTTTGGTGTTTTTCCACCCAGCCAGCCACCCCGACATCCGACCTACTCGCCGTTTGTCGCTCTTTTTATTTCCTGGTACAGGATGTGGATTAAATCAACACGTTCTCATCCCAGTTCATCACATACTGACGCTTTGTCAGACCCCTCGGCGTCACTTTTTGGTCACAGTAAACACATGCTTGTTATTGTGAATTAAACAAAAGCACTTGCTTAGATTCAGGCAATAAAACCACTTAGTTAGGTTTAGGAAGGAACTACATGGTTGGGATTAAAACTGCTAACGTATGATTGTAACATGAAAGTGAAACTTAACGAGACACGAACAGTGGTCTCCTGGGTGAACGGCTTCTGTTTGTTGAACCCATCCACAACCCCTTCCACCCTCCCTCCCAGTGTGTCTCTTTTACTCTTTAAACTACGTCATCACAGTCACTCCCGGCGCACTTTCCCTGAGCGTTTACTGTTGCCGTGGACGGGTTTACAATGTAGTTAATGGAAAGCCCGGTGCATCTCATTCCGGCACTAAAGGGAGCCTTGTGCGGCAGTATCAGACGCCGACGGCCGTGACAAAGCGTCAGTATTTGACACCCTGGGAATGAAAACGGGCTGATATATAATGATATATAAAAATGCATTGGTTTTGTGGAATATATGCAAATTACAGTGCATTAAATTTCGTAGGTACAGCTACAGATGGTGTGTGAGACCAGCCTGAATACCCGGAAAATAAAAACTAATAACACATTTTTTGGTATCATGCATTAATGTGAGAACTGAACCTCATGGGCTACTGTAGGTCGTTTTTCTGAGCCCATCACCAGCTGAATCTTTTCAGAGCTCTGAGGATGAGAGCAACAGAGCACCTTTTGATCAGAAGACAAGCAAGTAAACATCTAAGAAGTGGAATAAATGGCTGACTTCATACAGACCACTGCATCAACAATGTTGAAAAAGACAGCCTTCAGAGACCGCATACCTTCAACCGGGCTTTGCTTCATTCAAACAAGTGCATGAAAAAAGAAACAAAAATGTTATAAAAATCCTTTAAAACAATAATTTGTTCCTTGGTCCGAGGCTTAACTGTCCACTAAAGTTAATTTTACGTGTAAAACTGCTGCAAACAAAGCAAAAAAAATCACTTCCTTTTGTGGAGGAAAGAACATTCTCACTGTTTAAATGTCTCAAAAAGACAAAGTCACCCCCCAAAAAACTTAAAGCGAGCCTAATGTGCCAGCGTGTTTGCATATTTGAAAGTGTTTGTTCAAAGACGTTGCATACATTGTGTGTTCAAGCATATCTGTTATTGCGTTATGCCTGCCACTAACACAAGGGTGTCCTCAAACAACATGGTACATTGCTCTCGTCTCTCATTCTCTCTCTATCCATCTTTTGTTCTTTCATCTTTTTTATCAATGGCCCTTCAATCAGCTGCGGCTCAACGTAGGAAAAACATCCCTCATCCCCCCCGGTCGACGAAACCACTGAGACATGTGTTTTTGGTTTGAAAACCTGCAATAAAACGAGAGTTGGTGCAAATATAGTTCCAGGAGGCTGAAGAGGGCTCACTTGGCTATCATTTCTAAGTGATATGGGTTCTGTGGTCAGCAGAGGGTGGAGTTAAGGTTATAGTTATGAGAGGCGGATGTGCCCAACGCTCATTAGTCTGGAGATTTACCCACTATTGCCAAGCGCTATCTTTAACAGAGCTTGTCTTCTGAGCGAGGGGTATGGCTTTTTGTGGTGGTGTTTTGGTTGTTTTTTCAACATAATGACAGACGTGGAGGAGAGAGACGGACAGAAGGGAGGAGAGGTAAAGAACGAGGGATGATGCCACAGACAGATACACAGAGGTATGTAGAGACGTGTGTCAAACCAAGCAGACTTTAAATAAACTCCAGTATCAACTCAAATGAGCCTTTTCTGATCTGTAACATCAATGGTTAAAGGAACAGTGTGTAACATTTAGGGGGATCTATTGGCAGAAATGGAATATAACATTAATAAGTATGTTTTCTTCAGTGTATAATCTGCTGAAAATCTGAATCGTTGTGTTTTCGTTACCTTAGAATGAGCCGTTTATATATCTACATATGGATTCCATTAAGTTTAGGCAACTAAAACAACTTGGTTAAGGTTGATGCTTGTTTTGCATAAAAACAGCTGCATTTAATGACATTGACTCTAAAATCAGAATAAGCCTTTAAAAAAATCTCAAAAGTCTCAAACTAACTCCTCAGGTACTTTAAATCCCCCAATTCACAGACATATGATGATGTCAGTGTCCTCAATGATGGCTATGGCTATGCAACTTATCCTCGTACAACGGTTCGTATGATATCTTACAAAAAGTTATTCCTCATTTTTCGTGTGTTTTCCTACGAAATTTCCAATGTCAATTTCCGCTCCGGTCTTTTCAAAATAAACTTCTGTCTTCACAGGAAACAACTTGGTTAGGTTTAGGCAACAAAACTATTTAGTTATAGGATTGGGAAAAGATCATGGTTAAGTTACGCCACACCGGAGGTGGCGAAACTTAAGTGCGGAAGTTATGTGACAAATAAATCAACGTTGACTTCTGCTTTTACACAGGACACGAACACCGGTCTCCTGGGCCAACGTCCGGTGTTTTTTGACCCAACCATCCACCCCGATGACCTCCTCACTATGCGTCATTTCTCACTCTTTATACTTCCTGGTTCACGATTACGTGGATTGCATACAAATTGATTTTGAGGGATATATACAAATTACAGTGCATTTACTTTTCGTAGGCCTCGGTTATGGCAGTCATGGTTACAAGAAACCAACGTTTACAGCTGTCATAGTTTGCTTTTTAATGTTTCATTGATTTATATTAATAGCAATGGTCACTGATTAATTGATATTTTTTCGAATTATTTTTTACCTTTTTAATAGCATGCCTTCGTATTCCCATAGGACTGCAGTTTTTTCCCACACCATCATAATCACTTTACTTTTATTTTATATTACATGTTTTATTGTTTTGATATATGTGCAAACTTACTTAAAAATTACATATAAAAAATGTCTGATTTGTAAAATGTTGTAATTGTAATCAAATACTGATACTTTAAGGGGTTGCTATTTGATTCAGTATTAGATGCAAAAGAATACTGTGAGATCAGAGGACAAAACCAGGCAGAGAGAGACACAAAGAGGCGGGTCTCAATAGAGTGAAAGGCCTGTTTGTAACCAGCAGCGGCTCCATTTAGCAGCAGCTTCAATATGCTGCTCTGACTGTAATGGATTTTAAATGTGGCAAGAAGGAAGGCAGCAACATGGCAGGGGGATTACCTGAGTGAGTACAAGTGCTGTTTTTAACTTGTTAGAGGGTAGAGGACCCATATTGAGGCCAACACACACACTCACACTCACACACACACACTCACACACACACAAATACACTCCCCCCCACACACATGCTGTCCTAGTTTCGAAGCCCCTCTTCTGTGCCAGAGCATCCATCTCATCTGTGGGTCACCCCTGTTGCCTCCAAGGACAAACAGCCCATTAGCTAAATGAGCCTGGGGTCCCGTGCACCTGTCTGTCTGCATACACTCAAACACACACACACATGAACACACACACACACACATAAAAGGAAACCAGATAAACGCACTGAATTGCAAAAATCAGACAGATATTGGCACATATCAACACAAGACAAACAAAAGACATGAACAAATATTCTCTGTAAACATACAGTACGAAAAGGGTCAATCAAGCCACATTCACACGTACACGCACGCGCACACACAGGCACACACACACACAGAACATTCTCAGCTCGTTCTGAAGCTGAACAGGAGCCGTCAGAGAGGAGACAGCGGCCGGACGTTCTCAACAACAACAGGAAAACAGTGGCGCGGTTTCTCGGACAAACACAAGGAAAGACAGCAGCAGCAGCGTGCAGACACACACACACACACACACACACACTCACACACACTTGACATGTACGCCTCGTTCACACCCTGCAGGTTCAGACCAGCAGACCTGACAACATTAGAGAATCAAAACCGCTCGTTTTATTCATCCGCTAACTGCTTCAATACAAGAAAATCAGAGCGGTGATGGACTCAGAGCTGGTTTGAATTTTTGAAATGAAATATCTCTGCTTTGATCAAACTGTCCCATGAAATGAATTTGTGTGTAATTCACGTAATCACGAACCAGGAAATATAAAACGTGGCGAACGCCGCGTAGGGAGAAAGTCAGGGTGGATGAGTGGGTCAATACATACTGGACTTTCGCCGAGGAGACCGACGTTCGTGTCCCGTGTGAAAGAAGAAGTCAAAGTTGATTTATTTGTCATGTAACTTCTACACTTAAGTAACGTCTTCCGGGGTTATTTTAAGCCAAACCGCAATCTTTTCCTAAACCTAACTAAGTAGTTTTCTTGCCTGAACCTAAGGAAGTTGTTTCCTGTGAGGACGGAAGTTTATTTTGAAAAGATTGTTTAAATGCAACGAGTGGAAATTGACACGTGTTGCTGGACCTTCGTAGGAAAACGAACAAAAAGGAGGAATAACATATAGATATCATACGAACCGTTGTATCAGAATACGTTGCATTTTGATATGTCATAGGAGGAGAAGCGCAGGTGAATTTAATAACATTAATAAAGAGAGCTCAGCTCCGACTATGAGTCAAAATGTCTGCCGTGACAAATGTCTATCCTTCAGCAAGTGCTTCAAAAACAAAACAACAAAAAAGGGAGATTTAAAAATGTTTGACTCCATGAAAAATGTGCAAACCGTGGAGGATGATAATGTGATCAAAAGCTCCAGAACAGCTACTAAACTGACCTTTCGGTGATCCGTTTTCTCAACTGCTGTTTCTAAATTTAAAAAAATGAACTTTGACCCTTTAACAGTATTTTAAGACTTTCAAAATCACACCAAATTAGAAAATAACATTTTACTTCACTCAGATCATTTTGGTTTTATTTGTCCAGGTTTTTAGATATATATGCTTGGCTTGGATGAACCATCTATATTGATGTTCTATTAGATTCTTAAAACGTTCACCACCACCATCATAGCTGTAAATTTCATAAAAAAGAAGATATAAAGTTGGACCTCTTCTGAAAGTTAAGTCCAGACTGTACTATGCATGTACAATAAATCCCAGTTTGATCATTACATCAGCGATCGCGGCTCAAATATAAATCATCACACATCTATAGGGAAACTATATCTTTAAAGAAAATCCCACCGGGGAAATGTTCAGGACCAACGCTCCTCCTGAGTTGATGCTCTGCTGACCTACTTTTTTAAGATTTATTACAGTGACTTTCTAATAACATCCTGTCAGGCATCAGTCACGGCTCCACTTTGCACCCTGAAATTAAAGTCGATACAAGCAGATTTTAAAGGTGCATCAGAAGTGGGGCCATACTTTGTAGTTTAGAGAGACCAGACGGCGGTGCAGAGCCTGGAGAAGCTTCTAACCCTACTCATATTACTGCCTTACTCCTCATTTCAATACAAAAAAAGCACTTGCCTATTCATTTTTCATCTCACAATACTCTCAACACACGTCCACCTGGGGGGTTCTTATTCCTGGATCGTGTGATTCTGTGAATGGTTATTGCTCTCAGGGGGCGCAAACAACAAAAGAAGAAGAAGAGGAATCTCACGTAATCGCATGTCCCCTTTATCTGATTTATCTCCAGTCCCCATCGGTGGAAACTGAAGTGGTCGCAGGAGACTCGCCATTTGGCAGATACTCAAGTGGACCCAGGAGGGAAGAGCGAATACAAATGTAGGACACGGGAGCAAGGTTCCTTCCTTGACAGGCAGTGTGTTTATGTAGGTCTATCCTGCTCGCATCCTGCCTCATCTGGGACTCACTGTTCCTCCAATGGCATTCTGGGTCTTTGAGTTTATTTAACTTGCAGGTTTAGAGGTCAGTGTACCAGAGGTTCAGCTCAGGCTGTTTGGACAACCTTGGACATTACTGTATACTATGAAAGGTTATTTTTAGGATGCTGGTTTGAGCTAATGTATGAAAACAGATGCTTTTGATGTGTGCAAAATCCACAGATTTCCACAGTATTTAGACTGTGTGATTACTATTACATTTCTTTACATGCAGTTTTCATGTTGTTCTATTAGTTCACATAATGTCATATATTTATTTATTTTTTGGGTGGTGGTTGTGTTCAACCCGTATTGAAAACATTCCCACAGCTATGGAAATCATTTTTACAGTTTGTCTTCCTTTTCGTCTTCCAGATAAGTTTGGCAAACCTATGTTTTTTTTTTTTACAACCTGTATGATGCTTCTCATCCCGTCAGACATGTTTTTAGCGATGTTGCCATGTTCCCAGATCTCATCAGTTATGATGGTGTATGACACCAGGTTTCCATTTAAAGGGATAGTTTTGATTTTTTTGAAGTGGGGTTGTATGAGGTACTTATCCATAGTCAGTGTATTACTGTACCTACAGTAGATGATGGTCGGCATGCCACCAGTTTGGAGAAACAGACGAGTTACCACACAAAACCAAAGCGATGTACTGCTGTGGATGGGGACAGCAGCAAAACAGACAAAAAAAACAACAATATCAGTTTAAATGTACACTATATTTAGAATATTTCCACTGCTTTACCTTGCGTCGTTTACAACGTTTAACTAAAACCGTTCTATACATCTACAGTATGCTCTCTTCAAAGCCACTTAGATAGATAGATAGATAGATAGATAGATAGATAGTAACTTTGAATTTAAGTTTCCAGCATCACAGTTCCATAGTGCAAACATGTTAGTAAAAAGGCACAAGTTAGTAGTACAAAGTAAAAATATAAAAAATACACCAGATATAAAAATACCAGGAGATGAAGAAAACTGTTAAAACTGAATATAGTGCGGGGTAACAGCTGACATACGGGACTATTCAAAATGTGAATATAGTGCAGAAGAAACTGTTAAAAATTAATATAATGCAGGGTAACAGCTGAGATACGGGACTATTAAAAATGTGAATATAGTGCAAAAAAAGTGATATAGTGCTGGATAATAAAATATAGGAGATATACAGTAGAGACCAGGGGATTAACAAATGTCAAATATGGACTATAATGCGGGATGAGAACTGAGGTAGAGAGTTTTTTTTAAAAACTTTGATGTTTTAAAGGGTTAATTCGGATTTACCACAGTCACACAATAACACAAACAAACTAACTGATCCGAGGCAGCGGTACACCAGCAACTCCCGTGTTCTGCGAGGTAAAATTAATGTTTTTTTTCAATGGAGTCTTGTGGCTTTGGCAAGAGCATTGATAAACGGCTTTAGTTCCCTGTTGGAAACATAGTCTGTATAGCTGTCTCACGGCAAGGTAAAGCGATGAAAATATTCTAAATATAGCATACACATATATTACTATGATATTGATTGTTTTTTTAGATGGGCTTTTCTTTTAGGTGTCTAAAATACGTTTTGCTGCTGCCCTGTCCACAGCAGTACATTGCTTTGCTGTTGTGCCAGTAATCGTGTTTCTTCAAATTGGGGGTATGCCGACTGCCGTCTACTGTAGGTAATACACTGAAGCCCCACTTCAAAAGAACACAAACTATCTCTAGGTCACAGAAGTCACATAAATTATCAATTGAAATTTGTTATCAAATCATGCTGCCCTTGAGCCAGCCTCCTGAAATATGTAACACATTTTAAATATTAATGAAAAAGTATTTATTGGTGATTATTATTCATAGTAGCAAGAAGCAAGGTGACGCATGCCATTGATCCAAAAGCTGCAGAACAAACCTGTGGAAACCTGGCTAAACTACAATTGAATTTAAATTGGCTGCTTTCCATGAGGCGATTCATCACATTCAGCGGAGCGTGTAGAAAACAGCAGAGCAATTGCAGCTCCGCTTCTGCTCTAGTTTAGGCGTTTAGCTGATGCTGCTGTCCAATGCAAGCAGCTACAACAAGGACATTTCAGCGAGTTGTATAATGAAACCACAGACCACTAACGCACCTGTCTTGAAGACCTCGTAGCGAACAGAGAATCCCGCCCCGTGGGTCTCGTAGTCGGAGACGAACTTGATGAGGAGCTGGCTGCCGCTGGAGATGATCGGAGACGGTGCGATCTTCCCGCAAAACTTCCCCAACATGGGGGAAAGCTCGTCCCCGCCGTTGTACACCTCCACGTAGTCGTACCTGGAGGAGGAGAGAGGAGATACAGGTTTAGGTTGTTGATCTTTGGATGAATATGAACTCATAATTATCTTGTTTTTATACATTAACCTGCCCCAGTGGATTATTGGGCACTGGTGTTTGTTCCTCCTAGAGGGTTTAAACGTCTTTGCTTGGATTGCACACAGCTGTTGAACATATGCATGAGTGATTGTCGTGTCTGAGCCTAATTTATGTGTCCAAAAAACTCCATTTATAGAGGCATTCCACTGATTTTACATGAGAACGTCAATTTACTACAAATGTTTAACAGAAAGCTGGTGTTATAAACTGGAGGCATAGAGGGTCTAATGAAAGACACTGTCAAGTAGTATTATGGGAAGTGTAGGATAAAAGAAATTGAGAGATTGACCCATACTAGAGTCCCTCAACTTTATGGAAGTACAATACTAACGCTGGAGTACTTTGACTTGTTCTTGTACTTTCTTTTAACAAAAGCTGTCAACATGTACTGTGATCACTGGTTGCAGATGGACAGATTTTACGGGAACTATTTATATCTATTCTTGAACGTAACCTCAAAATACTTTGTTACACACTACTAGTGAAGTTTGAAAGGCACACCCAAACTGTGAAACCACAACATCTGCCTTTCTCAGACATGTTTTGGAAACTGAGTGCTTCCGGATTTTGATAGATTTGAGGCGTTTCCCCAAATACCAATCGGGTCAGCTGATTGGCTTTGTTAGCAGTGTTTTGTCTTCTTGTCCTCATAGCTGATGCCGCTGTGGGACTCTAAATCATGACAGCTGCAGCAGCAAATCTGAGCATTTTACAATGAAGAAAATGGTCAGATGAAGCAACTGTATGGTGAATTATTCGATGCATGTTGGGGCAACGGCAACATCTGCTCCTCTACCTTCTTTTCCATGGTGAAAAGATCAATATTTATGTGTCATATTATCTCTCAGGTACATTTAATGTGAAAGAACGTGTGAGTGTCAGTTGTGTGTTTACGGATCGTGTGCACATTCAGAGAAAATCATAATTTTTCCCCACAAGTAAGATATCCAACCACATATTTTGTCCACTGGTCTACATTTGACGTGAAAAATGACTATGTGCATGTTTTTCTTTTGCTGTTCACGCTGATAAGAAAACATCAGCTCTGTCTCAACTGTGTGCGGGAAAATAAGAAACAATAAATCAGATTTAGGAAAGTGCAGAGAGAACAGAGACTGGACAGAAGCTACTCTTTCTAGGAATGAGACAGGAACAGGCAGGCAGAGAGAGCGAGCGATGACAGAAATATGAAGCACGGGGAGGCTCTGAGGATCCCACTGAGAGACCTCATCAGTCTCTGCTGTCTGTGTGGACCTCCCACCACCGCTGCAGCGCCTCATCCTTTACCAGCCGACACCCCTCTGTCCACCCACTGTCCGCTTCACCACATCTCAAGTGTGTACTCATACTGTATGTTTTGTACATGCTGTTTGTCTGAAGACATACTTGATGTGTTTGTGCTATGCACATCTATGTGCTGTACACATATGTTCTGCAAAGTTAGTATTAACATAGGCCTAAGTGCATCTTTAAGAGCGCGAGTAACTCAAAAGTGAGTGCTTATTCTCAACCCAGTCGCCAGAAAAGATGTTGGCATTGTACGTTTCTGCAAACCACGGGATGTGCTGAATGTCAACAAAAAAGGTTTCATAAATACGTTCGATATCAGCCTTATATCACGCTTGCAAAAATGCACGATGCCACGTGGTTAACGTCGTGAAATGATTGGTTAGGTTTAGGCAACAAAACTACATGGCTAAGGTTAGAATAAAGATCATGGTTTGTGCTAAAATAATAACGTAACAACCCTAACAATGTAACAACGTAACGTAACAAAGTAGAGTAACAACGTACCGTAACAACGTACCGTAACAAAGTAGAGTAACAACGTACCATAACACCGTAAAAACGTAACATAACAAAGTAGAGTAACAACGTACCATAACAACGTAACAACGTAACATAACAAAGTAGAGTAACAACGTACCATAACAACGTAACAACGTAACATAACAAAGTAGAGTAACAGCGTACCATAACAACGTAACAACGTAACATAACAAAGTAGAGTAACAACGTACCATAACAACGTAACAACGTAACATAACAAAGTAGAGTAACAACGTGCCATAACAAGGTAACAACATAACATAACAAAGTAGAGTAACAACGTACCATAACAACATAACAACGTAACAACATAACATAACAAAGTAGAGTGACAACGTACCATAACAACGTAACAACATACCGTAACAAAGTAGAGTAACAACATACCGTAACAACGTAACAACATAACATAACTAAGTAGAGTAACAACATACCATAACAACGTAACAACATACCTTAACAACGTAATGTAACAACATCTCGTAACAATGTCACGTAATCACGTAACAACGTCACATAACAACGTCATGATTCAATTCAGATACTACTAACCAATCTTGAATTTCCCTCGGGATCAATAAAGTTACTATCTATCTATCTATCTATCTATCTATCTATCTATCTATCTATTGGTTTCATACTAAGGTTTCGGATACACTAAAATATCTCACATACTGTTTTAGCGTACTAAATAGCATGTTAGTGTGGAATTTCGGACAAAACCATACACTGCAACAGGAAATACACTGCAACACATTTTGGAATGTTTACAACTAAATGATCTATATATATCTCACACAGTCAACCCTCACGTACTCATAGACTTTTCCTGTAATGATAATTGCAATAGCATGCTGTCTTCTGTAACATCATTGTTGTCTGGACTTCCCCATGGAAAACCACACTTCCCTGTATACTTATTGCTGTCTGTTTTTCCCCTTCACACTACTGAACTTGTTCAGGACTGACCAGACATACCAACCAGGTCACACATGTCAGACATGTTTGATATCATCAGGACAACTTTAGGTCAGACTGCAAAGACTCCTGACAGATAATCTGTTCTGACCATCAGTCCTGAACCAGCCTCAGACTCCCACTCTGACTGTCAGGATGGGAAAACCCGGTGGACGTAGTCTACGATGCCTCACACGTTAACGCTCTGGAACATGTGGAACATCAGCATTAACAGCACATCACGTCTAAATCTATTTTTACAGTCTTCATAATGCTGTTTTTAAGTGATTTGTTGGCATTATTTCACCATGATTTTCACATCTGACATTCTCCTTGTTTGGACATTTGTCTTTTATTATTGCAAACTGTCTGAAAGCACCTTATGACTGTGTTTTTTTAAGTATTATACAAATAAAACATATTATACAGAACGTTTTCCTCTTGCAGCCAGCTGTGGAAACATCTTTGCCTGGCGAGTACCTACAGCTGAAAAGACTAACGTAGCACAACGGAGAACCTGGACCTGAGTGGCCATATCAGCTGTGGTGTCCTTGAGCAAGACAGAAAATCCATACCAGCTCTGGGGTCTCTGTGTTGACGTTGACCTCTGACCTCTCCGACAAGAGAACAGAGAGTTTTTCTAAGGAAGCTGAGTATCAAAATATTCCTCGAGCATGGCGGCTTGCTGATCAGCAGTAAAAGCTCTCAGGTAAGAATGTGTGGAATGTATGTCTAATGAGAGCCCTCCCTAAAGAGATACAGACTCTAAAACAGGCCTCCTGACCCAGCCAGATAAATAACCGTGCCTAGGTGGAACGTTTATACTACAGCTGAACCAGAAAAGACCATAGTGCTCCCACACGGTGAGAAAACGTCCTCGGCAGGTTTGGACCGAAGCTCAGACAGTCGGCTTGTCTCAGACTCAAAGAATTCATCTGTTGACTGCTGATTTTCCTCACGGCTAACAACGTTAGCGTGCAGACAGACAGCTTGTTAGGTGGAGGTTTTCAAAGAGCCTTTTCATGACTTTGACATGGGAAATTTGTTTTTCTCCATCAAATCTTTCACAGACATCTTAATTTACTGGTGTTTCAATGGTGTCTCTCTAGGTAAACGCTGGACACATGGACAACTAGACATACAGTATTTTCAAATATGTGTCTCTCTATTTTGTAAATCAATGATTCTTTAATTTTAACTTTAAAGTTTGAACTTTAAAGTAATAATCTCGAAGATTTATAAATGTTTGTTATGTTACTACACTATCTATTGCTATATATTTATATATATATTTATTTATATATAATATAGCCTTATATATAATATATATATCCTATGGCCTATGATGAAAGAACAGCAAATATTTATATATTTGCAGCATTACGAACTGGGTATCTGTGGCGACATTCCCGTAAAATATTGCTTTATTAAATTACTGCTAATGCAAACATAACATTTCCTACTGCTGCTGCTCCACATTAAAGGCAGCCAAAACACAAGTTGACTTTTATTAGAGAGTAGTCACAGGAAATGCAGTGTTCTTGTCAGTGAACTTGACACTGGCCGCTACCGTTCATCAAAAATGCGTCTAAAAAAACAAGACAACGGTCATTTTCTGACAGTGGATCAGTGTGAAATACTGCAGGGAGTAATGGAACAGTCAGGAGCAGCCACAGTGAGCTGTTAGATGAAGAGCTGCAGGCGACAGGCTGCAGAGCGAGGTAACCAACTACTTTCATTTTCGCTGGACGCAGATTCGTGCCGTGTTCAGCATAAAACCACGGTTGCTCACATAATGATTGAAAAAGGCCAATTATTGCCTGACTTCTTTATATTGACCCCAGTATTCTGGAACCTGTGGTATTAAACCGCGTTGGCTGTTACCTCCAGTAAATAGGATGTCGTCAGATAAACCAGGACTGAAATCTTAAAGGGGCTAAATGTGAGATTGGGAGCATTTCTATTGCCTCCGCACGGCTCTCAATAAGGCGACGGCTGAGCCGACAGCTCGCAGGGTCGTGTTTAGAAGGTAACCCGCAAATTGTGAAATCTGATCTGAGATCTGCAAAAACTTGCAGAATCTTTCGCGAGACTCGCTGAGACTCGATGACCTATCCTAACCATAACCATTCAAGGTCAACGCCCAATTTGCTGGTTCCCTTCTAGACACAACCAGCTCGCAGCTAACGGTGCCAACAGTGGAAACGACAGCAACAGAGCTAACAGTGTTAACCTGAGAGGGAACCAGAAGGTGGGCGCTACGCTTTAGCAATGGTGCCATCTTTCGGGATGCTGTAATTTATTCTAAATTATACATTAGAAAAGGTTTAATGCACAAAAAGTTGAATTCTTTCTATTGTCTTTATTACAGTGAAGACGGAGACATGAAATAGAAAGGACACGCAATAAAGGTTCCCGGCCTGAATCGAACCGGGGACACTGCTGTTATATATATTCGTCTTGGACCTCTAAAGGCCACAAAGACACCCATAAATATGAGTTAAACATTTGAAGATGTTTTACTTTTTAACTTTCACTAGCAAGCAGCAAAAAGGGATGTTTCCCTCTGAGAGAGAACTGATCAATAACAGCAGAATCCAACATAATCATAGAGGAGAAGTTGCAGGTAGCAAACACACAACAATTAAAATTGCATTAGCAATCGATACAAGTTCAACACCAGCAGCAAAAGCAGCATCAGCAGCAGCAGCAGAGCCCGAAACCTATAAAGACCATTATAAGCTCAGTCCTTTGACCGTCTATACATCCTGGTGTAAACTAACACTGCAAGTCATTTATTTAACTAATGTCAACCTGCATATTACTCCAGCTATACATCCTCTGAAAACATGAATATCAAATAAGATTAACAACAACATTAACAAAAAAACATTTGTTACATTTCCACTCTGTCGAACATACAGTAATTCTCCGGCAAGTCTGTTTACACACATAATGCATCAGCGGCGCTGACAGCTCAGGGCATAAACAATGTTTGTGATGTTTAAATCGAGGTATTTGAGCTGGAGGTGTGAAAAAAAAAATCAGTTCTTTCTCTCTCCGTCTCCGTCTCTGTCTCTCCGTCTTATTCTCCGTGTGTTCGCAGAAAGCTTTACATGCCCGGTGAGAAATGGACTTAAGTGCTCACTTGTAAAGTCTTAGAGCCGACGGTGATGTTTTAGGTGACGGCATTTTTATTCTTAGCATGAGACCTCCACCTCGCTCCCCCCCCCCCTCCTCTTCCCTCCCCATCATGTCTTACAGAGGCTCATAAAATAGGAGCCATAGGGAGAGAGAGATGGAGTGTGTGTCTGTCTGCATGCAGATGGCTACACTCACTCACTCACTCAGTCACTGCAGCCAGTCCTGGAGGCAGTCGGTGTTTACCGAGACAGGCCCGTTTAATGAAGTGGGCCTGTGTCTTCACACTCTAGTTAAAGAGAGTCTCTCAGTCTGCAGCCCTGCAGCCTCCTCTCCATCCCCTCACAACACTCATTAACCACACCGGCTATACGCTCATGCCCTCCAAATGCAGCTGTCCGTGGCAAATGCCTTGCTCAAGGGCAAAACAATCGCCATTCCATCTGGGGAGCCCCCAACAGCAGATGTTTAAATTTATATTTTATACTGTTAACTGGCACTCGTACCCACAGTGATGCACAGAACAGTAAGTCCAAGTGGGCTAAATGTCAAACTTAATAAGCAACCAGTAGCAGGAGGTGCAAGGGAAGGTCAAAAGATGTATATAATCATTGTGGTATCTTGAAGAACTGTTGGTTCAACTAGAAATCTGGAGGAAAAAATGTTGGTTGAGGAATTCTATACCACTAACTGATATAAAAAAACACACCAAATCAATTAATTTGTTCCATGGGAGCATTTAAATTAGCATCAGATCTCATGATATTGATTACCCGAGGGTGCAATTTCCACCAGTTGGGGATATGTACCGCTCAGTTACAATTACAGTATTATTTATTCACTAGAATCTCACTAAACATTAGGACTGGGCTGATATGCTTATCTACCGGTTCGATACTTGGGTGCTGATTCGATCCGTATTGTGATTTTAAAGTATTGCGATTTGATATTACGATTTATTTTTTAACACTAGACCATGGGAAAAAGTGGAATTAGAGACTTTTACTTTGGAAAATACACATTTTTTTTTTTTTTTATAAAACGGTCGCTATATCCTGACAGTAGTTCATGAAACAGGTAACCTGAAAAAAATCATGTGCCTCTGTGTCCTCCGGTGCTCCTAACGGCATCTGCAAGATTTCACAGACCAGAGGAAAACAAGCAGTAAGAGCTGATCTGAGGCCTGCTGTCCATCTGCTGTCTATGAGAGCCGGCTGTCAATCACTCGCAAACTCCGACCAAACGGTCAAACTAGACAGCGCTGATCAAATATGAATCAATATTATGTTACGTTAATACCTATTTCTCACCACAAATGTTTTCAGAATCATCTTGTAGTGTACGGTTAAGCTGTAAAATGATGAAAAGTTTGTGACCCGGCCGGCAGCCATGTTGAGATCTCTTGAAGGAACGCCAAGTACCGGTCACATGACCGGAGCACAGCCATGGCATGAGGAGGTGCAGAAGTCTAGTCTTTTCTCAGAACACTTGAATTATAATATGCTGAAAGGATAGTATGGAATCTTTGCCCAATGACACAAAAAATATGTCTGATTAGAAAAAAGAAAAGAGAAGCGTAACACCTAGAGGAATTAATTAGAGTGTAAATCAAATAATAAATCTGATACAGTAAGTAAGTGCAAGGCAAACTGACCAAAACAATGACCACTTGGTACCGACAATGTTACCAAATTTAACACAAATGGGGATGTGGAAAATTTAAATAAATCAGATCCAGACGGAGAAGGAAGGGGATTTTCACACAGGCCTGCATTCCTTCCTGCTTCCTTCCCAAGCTACTGAGCTCCAAGCAGACACCCTCACCCTGCTCCGCTCATACACTACGGCTGGTTAACATGCTCACTGTGTTGTGTTGCATTCCCCCGAGGCTAACTTCTTAACACACATCTGGAAGGTATCACAGGAGCATTTAAGGGGCGAAGTCTGAGCCGTCGTTACATTTGCCTCTTGCGAAGCAAAGCTAAAGTTGGGAGTGACTCAGTGTTTCTGCAGAGCAGCGTCACACCTCTCTCCGTCTGTCGTTCACTTATTCCATCCCACGTCTCTTTCCCTTCATCTGGATCTGTCTGTGCAAACACTGTCTGCTCTCCAGCTTCCTCTCCAGACACGAAAAGATTCTTCCAAAAAACTTGCACTTCTCTATAAACCATGTATAGCTTGAAAAGGAAACATTCCACTTCTGACACACCCAAACTAAATATTCAGGTTTGATCAAGTATTGTAATAAACTTTTTGACATGCCCACTTTTCCCCAATATACTTCTACTTCATGTAGTTATTTCCTTCATTACCCAGAATGGCTTTCAACAACCTCAGGAAAAAGGTGTTAACTTGTAGCACTCAGGTGCTGACAGAAAGAGCGATTGTGCCATTAACATTGAGAGAGTTCGTTGTTCCATTTCAGAAGAAGGGAGTAATACCCTTTTTAAAAAATACAACACGTAGTTGCAATCCTTGTGCATTGAGGCTAATGTGGGTAGACACAAGGGTCTGGCACCGTAACCTGTTTATGTTCATTGATACTTGCAGTCTGCTGTCAAACTGCATGCCCTGGAAGCTGTCTTAGAATTTAGTCAATGTGAACTCACTTCATCTTTCATTCATGGAGAGACGGAAAAAAAAAAAATAGGTTAAAAAAATGCAGAAAACATGCCAACGGTAGTTTTAGGGAGGGTGACCACCTCTTCTGTGACTTCCTGTTTCAAGTTATTTGTCATTTTTGGTGTGAAAGCTATGTCAGGGAGCATCTTAAATGACTGAGCTCACAGTTTGCACATGGTGCAGTGCATGCTAAAGCACATTTAATCAGGAGTTATTATAGAAACATGAATAATTTGCAAGTTAATGTTTCTTAAAGGTGCAGTGTGTAGGACCTGGCGGCATCTAGCGAGGTTGCAGATTGCAACCACCTGAAACTTCTCCCGTGCCAAGCGTGTAGGAGAACTACGGTGGCCGACATGAAAACGCGAATGGCCCTCTCTAGAGCCAGTTGTTGGAAGAGTAGCGTAGGTCATTTGGAGAATAGCAGAGCCAGTTCGTAGAGTGTGTGTGTGTACATGGGAAGTGAGTGGTGATGCAAAACAGAGAAAGCAGCAGCGAATGTGTGTGATGTTAGCGAAAAGGTGAGTGAGTGGAGTTAGTTTGGCTGTGAGGATATCTAGTGAATGTACAGTGAAAGTTGCAGATTGTGCAGAAATAAATGACCAACAGAGGTTTCCACTCTGGCCCAAGCAGGGAAAAAAAAGTTAACACAGTGGTTTGTCTGTTCTGGGCTACTGTAGAAACATGGCGGCCGTCTCCGTGAAGAGGACCCGTTCCGTATGTATATATAAACGGCTCATTCTAAGGTAAGGAAAACAGGATTCTTATTTTCAAGCGATTACACGCTAAGGAAAACATACTTATTAATATTATATTTCATTTCTACCAATAGATCCCCCTAAATGTTACACACTGGTCCTTTAAGTTCCTAACATGTACAGGTGCTACGTAAGCTTAATTTAAAGGGGACATATCATGCTCATTTTCAGGTTCATGTTTGTATTTTGGGTTTCTACTAGAACATGTTTACATGCTTTAATGTTCAAAAAACACATTATTTTTCTCATACTGTCTGAATATACCTGTATTCACGCTCCGTCTGAAACACTCCATTTTAGCACATTTCAATGGAATGGCAACGAAATTGCGTTGCTAGGAAATAGCTTGGGTCCATGTTTACATCCTGTCAGCTGATGTCATTCACATACACTACAACAGGAAATAAACTGGGATACATTTGGTATGTTTATGTTTAAAACTGAAATTGTCTAAATATTGTAGATTTGTGACATCTCAAATGGACAGGCTTGTTTCAAACGCACAGTTTCTGAATACGGGCTGTGTGTAATTATCTGTGGATTGAGTGTTTTGATACTTTCACAGTATTTATATATCACTTAAACCTGCTTTATAATATAAAAGACATGACAATCTCACTTTTTACAATATGGGACCTTTAAATCAATGAGTATGTGAACTAACACAATGCAAATTTCGCAATTTTTTATCACATAGGATATTACCTGGACAAACATTAACTCCCTGGAGACACATGGTAACTTTGACCATAATCACATGTCTAATCCTAACCAGAGAACTAAAATCTTAACCCTAAAATCGAATGGCTTGTCAGGACCAGTTTTTTTTGTCTCCAATTGGGTTCCCAAAACGTGACTGTGTGAGCAGATTTATGTCCCCACAATGTGACTAATACAAGTCCACACACACACACACTGGAGAAGCTGTAGGCTACAATGTTCTGATTTTGTAATACCTGAGTGGTTTCTGTGTTTTAGCGTTGATAAACTCTGACCAGTCGTTCTAACTCTGCTGGGAGGCTACAGATGGCACATGTGTGTGTGTGTGTGTGTGTGTGTGTGTGTGTGTGTGCGTGTGTGAGCAGAAAACACACTACGATGCCACCACCTGCCATCACACACACACACACACACACACCAGTCCATCCCTCCCCGTTTCTCACCTCCCCCGTGTTAACTAAAAAATCGAAATCATCTCCCTCTCACTGTCTCACTCACTCACTCACTCACTCTTAGTCAGTTTCCTGCTCACACACACATATTTGCATAACTACTCACTTGTATTCATAAAAAATACAAGTTGGTACATCTATCCTTGTGAGGACCTACTTTCCTAACAGTGTTAAGAGCCACTGGATGCGGTGCAGCTCCTGCTCATTTTCTATGGGATGCAACAGCTTCTCAAAGCAGGCAGTGTGAGATTGAGCTCAGACACAAGAATAGGTAGAGGTTCAATGTTGTGGATGAGGGGGAAATTTACCTGGAAGTTCTGTAGAGATTTGCTAAAAACGTTCCTCTTTTGTATGACGCTCGCCTCCATGATTACAGGTACAAAGTAGGGCTGTCACTGGATTAATTTCATCGTGACTAATCACATGATTGTCCATAGTTAATTGCAATTAATCACAAGTTAATAATTTAATCTGTCCAAAATGTACCTTAAAGGGAGATATGTAAAGTATTTAATACTCATATAAAGATGGGAGTGGGCAAATATGCTGCTTTATGAAAATATATGTATATATTAATTATTGGAAATCAATTAAAGACACAAAACAATGACAAATATTGTCGAGAAACCCCTCCCAGGTACTGCATTTAGCATAAAAAATATGTTCACATCATAACATGGCAAACTGCAGCCCAACAGGCAACAACAGCTGTCAGTGTGTCAGTGTGCTGACTTGACTATGACTTGCCCCAAACTGCATGTGATTATCATAAAGTGGGCATGTCTGTAAAGGGGAGACTCGTGGGTACCCATAGAACCCATTTTTTATTCACATATCTGGAGGTCAGAGGTCAAGGGACCCCTTTGAAAATGGCCATGCCAGTTTTTCCTCGCCAAAATGGTAGGTACCAATAGATTCTTTAGGTTTTCTAGTTTCATATGATGCCAGTATCTTCACGGTAGCTCTAAAATTGAGCCTGTTACAACAACGACAATGAATTTGTGTTAACGCGTTATTATCGTGTTAACTTTGACAGCCCTAGTACAGACGAATATGAAATGCTACTTGGCACAATGTCATGCTAATTATTTACACGATTGCTAACGAGCAATACTTGCTAGGCTTTTGCAACCCGGTCTCCTCAAAATAGGTTTATTCAATGCTAATTTGTTTTCCCCAATGATGTTGTGATTTCGTCCTAATTGCTGCCTGGATTATGTTTATGACTCTGGAGACCGAGGTTAGCGCCCTCCGTTCTGTGCGTTGTTAGGTTGTTAAATGTTAATCATGTAAAACACATTGTGTCTTGTGAAAACAACGGAGTAGAGGTGCTGCTGGGTCTTTGCATGTAAAATAAAGGCATTTTAATTTTGCACAAACTCTACAGTGTGCCTAAGATTACTTTTGAGGGAGAATTGCTTTTTGTACTTTTTTTTTAATCCAATGCAATGAGCCCTTCACAAGATTGAATGAACATTGTGTCCTGTGCTTTAATTCACTGCTGCAATATTTAACCAAAACCACCATCTTTCCCTTAACCAAGTGCTACAAGCGCCTAAACATATCCATAAAAAAACGATTATTCATATGTTAGTTGTTACGATGGATTTTGCATTGCAAGAGCAAATATTGTAGGAAAAACATGTGAACATTTTAGTGATTTGTTCAGTATCAACATTTTGTGACCAGTTGCTTTAATAAAAAACAATTTCTCATTATGTTGATTAAAAAATCCATTCAATTAAAAATGATTGTCTGGGCGTTGTTGCATTTCCATTTAAACCTATTTGTTTTTGCAAATGAGTGAGATATCAATGTAATTTCAACAAGACAGGGTTGGCTTGTGAGTCTCCCAATGAAACAATCAAGGAGGTGGTCTGAGATTGTTGCTCTCCCAGTGGGTCTTCACCATAACCCAGCTCTTACACCTAACCTAAAACTAAACCTAAACCCAAATCTTAACCCTAAAATAGCCCTGTGAATAAGTCCTCAGCTCTCAACACCAGAACAATGGTCCTCACAAAGATATAAGTACAAGAGCAAACACACTCTCATTAATGTTTGCAGAACTACTCATTAAAGCC